>VOPJ01005574.1:0-29900 GCA_014673585.1 Semibalanus balanoides
CAGCAGTCCCCGCAGCCGCCGCAGCAGGAGTCGCCGCAGCCGCAGCAGTCGCTGCCGCGGCAACCGACGTCGCCCACAGCGCGGCCACAACCGACGTCGCCGCGGCAACCCACAGCGGAAGCCGACGTCGGTGCAGTCGCAGCAACAGTCGCCGCTGGAGCAGCCGCAGTCGCTGCCGCAGCAGCCACAGTCGCCGCCGCGGCAGCCTCATCAGCAGCGGTCACCGCAGTCGCAGCTGCAGCAAACACAATCCGGCAATACGGGGAATCGAATTCAAAATCCACTGACTACATACAGGGCTCTGTACGAAACAATGAAGGCGGAAGTCGCTAGAAGTCGAGACCCGATGACCGCACCAGATTTGGCTCTTATCTCGGCGTCCATTCGGCATCATAGACGCACGATGGTGCGCACTAGGGATGTGTTTTTTTTTTTCTGGTCTGGGGATGTTTGCCCTACTTACTGTGGAGGTAACTAAACGAGTAATAGGTGTTTAAGAAGAATCTCCAAACCAGGAAGCAACTAAAGACAGCCGTGGGAACTGCAGTGCGGACCATCCCTGCCGGCAGGTAGCCGTAAAGCAGCTTGGTGAGTTGAGGTGGAGGGCAGAGCTGTGCCTCAGCCGAAACGGAGCCTATCTCGAACATGTGCTCTAGAGGTATATAAGATGACGCTTGTTAGTAATACACAGCATAAATTTCCATGAATTTCTGAGTAGTTTGGTGTGAACAGTAAGTCATAGGAAAGCGTTAAACCATTTGTATTTGCCACGGAAATTTTGGGAAATATCATGCTTTTCCATAGGGATGCGCAAAATTATTGCTAAATGACGTCACTACATCAAGTGCTTTATAAATAATAAACATTTACATGCAAATATCTCTCTGAATATTGCTCTGTATGCAAAATGATGTGTATCATGTTGATCAGCACATTTTTCTAATTATTTTTCACATATTCACCAAACAACCTGCAACTTGTCCATTCCGGAATCAATTCCGTTTGTACTGGAATCGGAATAGATTCCATGGGCATCTGGGTGGGATCGTAATCAGGTGAAGGAAATCATTTTCTAGAAAATTGTGGAATCAGAATCGGAGTTAATTGCAATTTTAAGTGATTCCAATATCATCGGAATCATTGACCTTATCTTCGTATTATATTCATGAAAATACAACTTTACAAATTACTTGTTTATTGATATTTCGGCCGCAGGCCTTTTTCAAAATTGCATATATGAAGTATTACCCAATTTCACATAAAGAATTAAGACAATATATGACAGTGCATGTCAAGACTGTTTTCCCATTGACCATGTGCTTAACTGTAGCGATGTATTAACTGGAGTGTTAATACACTCCCAAAAGTGATTATACACTGCTAAGCCTCAGGTAAATGACCCTGCAATGAACTCTCGAAAAATATGACTTGTGCTCTAAACAGTCAGTCTTCGGCCATGCACTAAATCGCTGTATGCACTCGTGGCATTCAATATTCAGTTTATGAACGAGCCGAAGGCGAGTTCATAAACTGAATCATAAATGCCACTCATGCATAAAACTATAGCACCACATTCGTCGCCTGCCGATTCAATTTGGTCATATTTCAAATATATCTCGTAACAGACATTTTTAACTATCTTCACTACTTCGGAAGACATTTTCATCACAGTCGCGTCGGCAAAGTACACCATCAACCATGTTACACATGAACCATTTTACATCCTCCAACATAACATTAACACGTCATACATAGTAAACGTTCATACGAGTACATAACAACAATCGCATTATACAACAAAAACTCCAGGGGAGAGTGCCCACCAGCGAACATGGTGCCTACAGTGAACAGGTGGCCCTCTAGCCTATATTAGTAATGTGATAATTTCATCGATGTCGGTGGTAGTAGCTGACACTAAGCGATGATGTTTAAAATGGTAGACAGCAATGGCTGCTCTCATTTGATTCTGTCAGGATACGAAATAATTACGAATAGTTAAATATTGTGTTTGCCCTTTGTTTTTAATTAGCGTTTTTTTGCTTCCAGAAACGTTATATTTTTATGTTTAGTGAAATTAACTTTAGTGACACCTTTTGCGATGTCCATTAAATGATGTTGATATCATACTTTGCAACAGCCATTTTTTCCCCCTGTATTTGTTTTTGGTTTTTCAATATGTTGTATGCCCACCAGTGAACAGGGTGGGTGCCCAAAAGTGAACAAATATACACTGGTGGATCTTCCTTTCGGAAAACCTAAACTTTTCGACAGTGAATGCAGGAGATGTATTGGTTAGGCTGATTAACTCCACGAAGGGCTCTACGGCCAGGACCAAGGAAATAATCACGTCCCATGATGACCCACTCTCGTTACAGCATTCAGAGTTGTTGTTTTATTATTATCGAGTGTCACAGAGATTTTCAAGTGCCGAGTTTCAATAGATTGTCAACAAACATCAAGTGAGCATCAGCAGAAAACCCCACCGCCCACCTATTCATGGTGAAAGTCCCCTATTCACTGTTTGAATCCCCCCGTTCACTGTCTGTACCTCCCCTGTTCACTGATGGGTACCCATGTCCACCAGTGAACAGTGAACCATCCAAAAAACGAAATTAGTGTATAACTCACATTTTGAATTAAGTTAAATTAATTTGCTTATGGCTATTCCTTGGTAGTAATGTCAGGAATTTATACACGAAGTTTCAGATCTCCAGGACAAAACTCTTAAAAGGGGTGTTCGCTGGTGGGCACTCTGCCCTACACTACACGCATAACTGGCCACGATGATCCATTATAATTCAAAGCTGGTGCGCGACGACACCTAATGATGATACTTTCTGCGATCTTTCAATCTGGATTTTCTATCTGAGCTCTGTTACAATTTTGAGATCTAATAGGTCCGAGTTTGTGCGAATTTCTTCCTGGTTGTGCTCGTTTAGAAAATGATCGCCGAACGGGGTGTTTGTCGTTTGTTGATAGCGCCACGTCTATGCTCATTGTACCGCAAGCGGATAGGACGCATGGATTCCCCTACATATTTGATATTTCCTTACCTTTCTCCCCCTTTGTTGACATAGCTTATAGCGAATTTCTTCACAACATTCTTTTGTGTAAATTCACCTGAATCGCAGACATGCATAAAATTGACACTTGCGACGCCCTGGACAACTACACTTCTTAACTTTAAAATTAAAATAAGTCAAATTCGAATTAAATAAGTCAAGTTCAAATTAATAAGTCAAATTCAAATTAAAATAGTCATATTCAAATTAAAATAAATCAGTTCAAATTTAAATAAGTCAAATCAAATTAAAAATACAGTCAAATTAAATTAAAATAGGTCAAATTCAAATTAATAAGTCAATAAATTAAAATAAGTCAAGTTCAAATTAAAATAAGTCAAATTCAAATTAAAACAAGACAAATTCAAAGACGTCAAAATTCAAATTAAACGTACTAAAGCGGTAACTGGATAGTTACGAATAACATCGATGCTGATGACTTAGTATTTTTGCTTTTTGACTTCTGTCGGTGCTTTAATTGGAGGATGTTTAAGGCAATATGAGACACTGATGTGAATGACTTAAGGAGCGAGTTTATTTATCGGCCAAAATGAATGGCAGTCTGAAACGTTACACGACAAGAATGCTTGCTTTTGTGTCAGGACAGTATGTTTTGTCGTAATATAAATACGATCAGACTGCTAAGGGACGCTACATAGCTATGGATGTCGACAGTGCAGTATGCATGCCTTGACCTCCGAAGAGGTTCGTGAACATTAGACCGATTTTACAACTGAACAGACGAAGCCAATTAACGAAAGGTGCTCAGTGAAAAAGATGGATTTTGTAAAGTTTTTTTTGTTTCTTGAATGGCGTGTGGAGAAATATGGGTAGTCAGATCATATTCATTATACGACCAAATACATAATATTTTCCGGAAAAAAGCAGGGTTGTTTCGTGCACGATTCAGACATGCCATCCAGTTGCTGATGCACACTTTTTCCTAAAATCATTCCATAAATGTTCATATTGCGCATAATATCTCCAATCAATAACAGCCGATATGAGTCGAAAAGCTAAATACTAAAGTCGCGGTCAGCTTCAATGTTATCGTAATTTGTACATCAAAACACGCTTTGATGTTGTTTTGATTTAATTTCGCTTATTTTTATTGTAATTTACCATTAATTTTAATTGAACTTGACTTATTTTAATTTGAACTTGATTTATTTTAATTTGAACTTGACTTATTTTAATTTTAATTTGACTTATTTTAATTTGAAGTTAAAAAGGTGTAGGCTTGCAAATTGAATGCCTCACAAGAGCTGTTTTTAGTTTGTTATCGTTCCTTGAAGCTATACGTACTCGTAATTTTGGCTTTCTTATGATGTGTTTGACTTTCCACAAGAGCTGTTTATCTATATAAAGCAAAGTTAGAAAACCGTCCTCTGTACCCGCCCTCCTTCCCTTTCCTCCCCTTCCCCTACCTCTCTCGTCGCTCCTCACCCCTCTTCCCTCCTCTCCGCTTCCCCTCCTGGCCTTTAATCGTTGAACTTCTCTCAGTAGTCTTTTTAAGAGTCTCGAAGTATACCCGTTTTCTAACAACAAGTTCTAGATTTTGTCAACGCCTTTTTCCTTTTTTGTTTACTTGATGAGTTGTTATAAGCCCTATGGAACATGTTACGAACGATGTTGTATTTTGTGTCCTTTGGAATTGGATGAGCCGATAATGAGTGAAGAATGATGCTCGAATTAGTTGGTTTGATGTAAAGTTCTGTCTCTATTTTAGTAATGTTCTCGCAAGTCTCCACCGTTACCAAATTATCTAGGAAAGTAGCATAGTAGCATCTAACATCTAAGTAGCATAGTTAGTAAGCTTCCCTGAAGACAGTTTCTGTCTTAAAACATGCATACATAAAGCTATGATTGGCGCAAGATGATTTTTTTTTTTGCCTTATGAGGATCAATGTACATTGTACATTATCAGTTATTGTATTCATTTAGGTTGAAACATACAGCCCAGTGCAATACCAGGCAATACAAATTTTCGCTTATGGCATTTTTTAATACCATACATTCCATAATATGCTCATACTATTTCAAGAAGTAATTTTGCTGTGTTTTACATTGACAATAGCACCTTGCAAAATATATAATTGTCCATGCATCATTATTACAAATATGTCTAAGTATCATACTTTTTTATCCTTCGTTAGATTTCGATGTTTCTGAATGTACCGACTTTGCAGATTGTTTTTTTTTTCTTAACAAAATCATGAATCTATTTTAAGTTTTATATTAATATATATGTTAAATTTACCTGTATAACATATTCAATAAAACTATTGGTGTCATTCATGTCATTGTACAAAGCATAGATATAATCGGATTTTTTTAATGCATACTGGAATCAATGAAATCGGGTAAAGAATCAGACTCTTAAAGTGCCCTGGAATCGGATTCAGAATCGATTTCCTTAGTAATATATATATATATTTATCAGAATCAAAATAAGAAACAGATCCATCTGGCTTGGCATGCAATCGGAATCGATTCCGCCGAAGCGGAATCAAGCACAAGTCTGCTCCCAATGAGTCAATGGGGCCAAGTTTTCAGTCAGCAAGTGCTCCCCAGTCCCTCACGGTCACGGCCAACGGCGGCAGTCGGGCATCCCAGGACATGCCGCTCAGCATGCCAGTCGCTGAGTCCGCACCCTGAGTCCAGCATGCCAGTCGCTGAGTCCGAGCTCGGTCGGCGTCACCCGGACCGATAATGTGTCACTTGACCCAGACGGTCCCCTCGCTGACAGTCGAGGACTGCGGGGATGACGTCAGCGGCGGCGAGCGGGTTGCGGCGGCGGTCGTAGCCGTTTGTCAGCGCCGGAGATGGCCGCAGCTGATACAGTCTGGCGACGATCGGACGCCCGCTGCCGCCACCGCCCGGGGCAGCCCCAGCCCCAGCTGTCACGGTGGGCCGGCAGAGAAGGGGGCGAACGAACAGGTCCACCGCCCAGGGTGTCGTTTTTTATGTCGCGCTGCCACAAACCACGATAATTGTGCAACAACTTCTGCTGCAAGAAACAGGTGGTACAAACACCTTAAGGAAAACCCCAAAAAACAATAACGAAATGCTAAACTGGACGTGAAACGAAACCAGGAGAAATACTTCAAAGATAAGATAAGACGAATAGAAGCCGCTCGATGGACAATTGTGTTCCTACTTCCTACCCATCTGAAGCAAATGTTATGAAGCGAATGTGTTATGAGTTTATGACAAAATTATCCGAATGGAGAACGATTCGAAGTGAAATCAAAGATTATTCTACGTAAGTCTACGACATAACGACAACGAGCATCGAACGCATCTTCATCTTTATTTTTTTGGTTGTTACGTTCTTATTTTTAGGACCCAGCATTATCCTTGTACCTACTTATCCTTCAACAGACTGCAGATGTGCGCAGCGCAATTGGGCAGCAGTTGCACTCTCAGTCCTGTATCCTCTACCTACGCAACCATTATCATCATCCGTTTCCTTGCAATAGTAGTTTTTTATGTCATTTTTCATTATCACCTCGACATGAAAAGCCACCATATGTATTGTGGATGCCGTTGTAGTCTAAAAAAACAAAAAATCACCAGCCAGCTGGTCAGCGAAGGGCCGGCGCAGGCCAGGGACGGCTGGCCAGGTCCACCTCCGCAGTGGTACCATCCCCAGCTGTCACGGCGGGCCGGCGGAGCAGCCGGACGTGCTGGCCAGGTCCATCCTCCCCGAGTGTCACGATCCCCAGCTGTCACGGCGGGCCGGCGAGGCAGCGGACGGCTGGGCAGGTCCACCCTCCGCCAGTGTTCACCATCCCCAAGCTGTCACGGCGGGTTGGCGGAGGCATGCGGACGGCTGGCCAGTCCAACCTCCCGCACGTGTCACCAGCTCAGCTGTCACGAAGGGCGGCGGAGGCAAGGGACAATGCAACTGGCCAGGTCCACGCTCCGCTTTTGGTCACCAAGCCCCAGCTGTCACGGCGGGCCGCGGAGGCAGGGACGGCTGGCCCAGGGTCCAGCCTGCCCGCAAAGTGGGTCACTGCAGCCCCAGCTGTCACGGTCGGCCGGGCGGAGGCAGCGGGACGGCTGACCAGGTTCCACCTCCGCAGTGTCACCAAGCTCCCAGCTGTCACGAAGGGCCGGCGGAGGCGGGAAATGACTGGCAGGTCCACCTTCCCGCTTTGTCACCAGCCCCAGCTTGTCACGGCGGGCCGGCGGAGGCAAGGGGACGGCTGGCCAGGTCCACCTCCCCGCCAGGTGTACCAGCCCCAGTGTCACGGCGGGCTGGCAGAGGCAGGGGACCGGGCCTGGGCCCAGGTCCACCTGCCGCAGTGTCAGCCCCAGCTGTCACGGCGGCGGCGGAGGCCCAGGGGCGGCTGGCCAGAGTCCACCTGCCCCGCAAGTGTCCCAGCCCCGCAGCTTTGTCACGGCGGGCCGGCGGAGCAGCGGACGGCTGGCCAGGTCCACCTCCCGCAGTGTTCACCAGCCTCAGCTTTGTCAGGCGGGTTGGTGCGGAGGCAGCGGAACGGCTGGCCAGGTCCACCTCCCGCAAGTGTCACCATCCCCTAGCTGCCACGGCGGGGTTGGGCGGAGGCAGCGGACGGGCTTGGCCAGGTCCAACCTCCCGCAGTGTCACCACCCCAGCTGTCACGGCGGGTTGGCGAGCAGCGGAACGGCTATGGCCAGGTCCACCTCCCGCAGTGGTTCACCAGCCTCAGCTGGTCACGGCGGGTTGGCGGAGGCAGGCGGACGGCCCTGGCCAGGTCCACCCTCCGCAGTGTCACGCTGCCCCAGCTGTCACGCGGGCCGGCGGAGAGGCAGGGACATGACTGGCCAGGTCCACCTCCGCTTGTTCACCAGCCCCAGCTGTCACGGCGGGCCGGCGGAGGCATGCGGACCGGCTGGCAGGTTCCACTCCCGCAGTGTCACCAAGCCTCACTGTCACGGCGGGTTTTGGTGAGGCAGGGGACGGCTTGGCCGGTCACCTCCCGCAGTTGGTCACCTAGCCTCAGCTGTCAGGCGGGTTAGCGGAGGGCAGGCGGACGGCTGGCCAGGTCCACCTCCCGCAGTGTCAACAGCCTCAGCTGTCACGGCGGGTTTGGTGGAGGCAGGGGACGGCTGGCCTAGGTCCACCACCCGCAGTGTCAACCAGCCCTCAGCTGTCACGGCCCGGGGTTGGCGGAGGCAGCGGACGGCTGGCCAGTCCACCAGCCGCCGTGTCACCATCCCAGCTGTCACGAAGGGCCGGCGCAGGCAGGGGACGGCTGGCCAGGTCCACCTGCCGCAGTGTCACCAGCCCCAGCTGTCACGGTGGGTTGGCGGAGGCAGCGGACGGCTGGCCAGGTCCACCTCCCGCAGTGTCACCAGCCCCAGCTGTCACGGCGGGTTGGCGAGGCAGCGGGACGGCTTGGCCAGGTCCACCTCCCGCAGTTGTCACCAGCCTCGGGAGCTTGTCCGAAAGGCCGCGGAGGCAGCGGACGGCTGGCAGAGGTCCACCTGCAGCAAACTGTCCACCAGCCTCAGCTGTTCACGGCGGGTTGGCGGAGGCAGCGGACGGCTTGCCAGGTTCCACCTCCGCCGCAGTGTCACCGATGCCCAGCTGTCACGGCCCGGTTGGCGGAGGCAGGGGACGGTCTGCCAGGTCCCACCTCCCGCAAGTGTCACCATTCCCAGCTGTCACGGCGGGTTGGCGGAGGCAGCGGACGGCTGGCCAGGTCCACCTCCCGCAGTGTCACCAGCCTCAGCTGTCACGAAGGGCCGGCGGAGGCAGCGGACGGCTGGCCAGGTCCACCTGCCGCACTGTCACGCACCTCAGTGTCAACGGCGGGTTGGCGGAGGCACGCGGAGCGGCTGGCCAGGTCCACTCCCGCAGTGTCAAACCTGCCTCAGCTTGTCACGGCGGGTTGGTGGAGGCAGGGGAACGGCTGCCAGGTCCCACCTCCCGCAGTGTCACCAGCCTCAGCTGTCATCGGCCGGGTTGGCGGAGGCACGACGGCTGGCCAGGTCCACTGCCGCAGTGGGGGTCCACCATCCCCAACTGTCACGAAGGGCCGGGCCGGGAGGCAGCGGACGGCTGGCAGGTCCGCACCTGCCGGCAGTGTCAGCAGCCCCAGCTGTCAGCGGCGGGCCGGCGGAGGCCAGCGGAACGGCTGGCCCAGGTCCACCTCCGCAGTGGGTCACCAGCCCCAGCTGTCACGGCGGGGTTGGGCGGAGGCAGCGACGGCTGGCCAGGGTCCACACTCCCGCAGTGTCACCACCTTCAGCTGTCACGAAGGGCCGGCGGAGGCAGCGGACGGCTGGCCGCCCTGCGCAGTGTCAGCAGCCTCAGCTTTGTCAACGGCGGGTTGGCGAGGCAGCGGCGGCTGGCCAGGTCCACTCCCGCAGTGTCACCAGCCTCGAGCTGTCACGAAGGGCCGGCGGAGGCGCGGACGGCTGGCCAGGTCGTCACCTGCCGCACTGTCACCAAGCCTCAGCTGTACGGCGGGCCGGCGGAGGCAGGGGACGGCTGGCCAGGTCCACCTCCCGCAGTGTCACCATCCCCAGCTGTCACGGCGGGTTGGCGGAGGCAGCGGACGGCTGGCCAGGTCCGGCGGCGGCGGCGGACCGCCGTGTGTGGGCGGCAGTGACCCTGACTGGTGACCTCACCGGACCATCATCAGTTAGGTGTCGACCGCAGTCGACCGCGGTGATCTGCCGCCGATCTGCGGTGGGAGGGGGGAGGGGGCGCGGCGGAGAGATGGCCGTGGCGGGGTTGCAAAACTGGGTGACCAGACGCGGCGTGAGGTCTGGGTGTGAAGGATGTCGAGAGCGTGGGATGAACAAAGAATGTGTTCGCATTCCGTCTCATAGGCAACGCTGAGAAACGGGGAAGTTTGAGTCGATATTTACGCTCAGGCGCTTGGGAGGAGTCGGCTTCTGTTAGGTGTTATATACATATTAGTAGGAAACGGTGCTGCTGCCGAAGCTGTGTACACTGTTGGTTTTGAAAGGATTCTACCCTATTGCTTGCACTAGCAGATACAGGGGGGGCAGGGGCAAGAGTCCCTTCATTCCACGTTTGACAGCAGGGACTATCATGGGCCGGGTGCACCCATGGGTGCCCACTCAATTCTTCCAAATGTCTGGGTAAGGTATGAATTTTCTGACTTTTCATGGGTACTGGGTGGGCATGGGTATGGCAATTTTGGAAAAATGTCGCTAAGAGTTATTTTTAATTGACAACCAATATTTAACCAGGTAAATATGTTTTTTAGATGATATAGGACACTTAAACAATAGACTTTGGCAATTATATGACAACAATAAATCGTGGTAAGTAATAGGGCAATAAGATTGTTTAAAACCATGTCTATCCCAGTTCTGATCCAATATGATAATGTTGAACCGCAAAGTGTTCGATAAGTTTTCAAACAGCAGCACACACAGGTGCCTTAATATTATTTATTCGTTATATTATGAAAGGTCAACATGCTAAGGTAATGGTTGCGATTTTGTGAAAATAGATTTCTGCCTTATCTGAAATGGGGCCCAATGGGCATGGGTAATACCCCCTAAATTACCATCTCTCTCCTCTCTCTCTCTCTCTCTCTCTCTCTCTCTTCTCTCTTTCTCTCTCTCCGTCTCTCTCTCTCTCTCTCTCTTCTCTCTCTCTCTCTCTCTCTCTCTCTCTCTCTCTCTTCTCTCTCTCTCTATCTCTTCTCTTCTCTCTCCTCTGTTCATCGTTCTCTCTTCTCTCTCTCTCTCTCATCTTCTGCTCTCGTCTTCTCTCTCTCTCTCTCTCTCTCTCTCTCTCTCTCTCTGTCTCTCTCTCTCTCTCTCTCTCTCTCTCTCTCTCTCTCCTCCTCTCTCCATAAAACCCGATTGGGTATCAATATTATTGAAATTTGAATGGGTCTGGTCTGGGTCTGGGCTTGGTGTTCATGGGTTTTGGCTGGGTTGGCTTGGGGTTTGGGTAATTTGCTTTGGATAATTTGATAATTTGCTTTTTTGGGGTGCACCACAAGAAAGGACTGACACTGGTGATTAAAAATTTATTTATTTATTTATTTCATTCAAAAGATCACCGACGGGAAATGGGTATTGACTGCAAAAAATATCTTCTAGTACAAATTATATATTTTGTTTTGTCTTGTTCGTGTTTCCTGTAATTGGTAGCAATTTGGTAGAAGCAGAAGGACAGGCACATAACCAGTATTTTTATCATGGGAGGCTCACAGGTGGTGGAATCAAATTTTGCTCCTCAGCCATATGATGATGACCGGGTTGGGGGGTAGGAGTTAGGGTTGGGTCGTCAGAGAATCTCATTTTATCTAGTCTACATGTATTTTATCGGGGAGGGGAATGACCCCCGTGTCCCTCCTTGGCTACATCCCTTCAGGAGGGAGAAGGGAAAGCATGGCGCGTCTGACGCTATTTTGATCTGGAGCGATTCACAATCTACATACCTTTTTCGTGGTGGCGATACAGTAATCTATGAGGTTTATCCAGTGACAGTCTGTCTGCAAAACGTGGCAGCTTTCGGCGAGATCTCGTCGAGGGCAGAATTGGCACCAACACATCAAAATGGGGCAGCTTTGAGAAATTCCGGGCAGCTTTTTAATTTTTTGCAGAAATTGCATGGATGTATTTTCTTACCTGCGATATTTCCACCTACCTATACAACATTTTTGTTGCAGGGCAAACATTTTTTAATTATATCATGTTTTACTTAATATAGTGAATTGCTGCATTATCCAGAATAACATTTTATTATTTTGTAAAACATATATTAATCATACCGAGTAAGAATTTCCCAGCATAGTATCTAAAGTAAAGCACATTTTCGCAGTTGATAGTGAATAACTTAAGGGCCATTAGGTGGAAATGGCGCGAAGTAGCCATTCCCTCCTAATGGCCCGTATGTGTCGTATTGAGACGATAACATATCGGCGTTCACCTCGTTTCTATGTGCACTGTATACGGCGAGAAATTGTATATTGTGTAAAGGTAAGTCATACATTTACATTATATAAAATATAACCCCAACCATACTCAAGAACCCGGAGACCCAGCCAAATTAGACCCCCCCCCCCCCAATTGGGGAGCTGGATCCGCTAGTGATTACTTGACGTTTCACCAGATTCAGGTCTTCCCAATGTTGGCAAGTAAAAAACTAAAAACATATATTTTTTTGTTGTTGAAAAAAATGCAATGTTAAAAAGAAAGTTAATCTTTTAGAAGTGAAGTATGCAAGTGCATTTCAGTGGCCTGCACCAAACAAGATTTTGGTCACAAAATCAGAAAAAATTTGGTGATTAACCTGCAAACCAAGATTCTGAAGAAAGTTAAAAATATATATTTGTAGGATATTGATTCATTGTTAATGGCGTTAGTTCAATACATTAATCCAAATGCAGTGCTTAGAACGTTTAGTAAAAGGAAAATAATTGCCGTTTTCACGACGGACTATTTTGCGCGAAATGCTTTAAAATATTTTAAAATGTTTTAAAATGTTTTAGTATGCAAGTTTTAGTATACTTATCCATTCCTTTACCACGCGATTTTTGCAAGCGATTTTTGTTTTGAAATATATCAGAATTTTGTTATATGTTGGTTAAGAATATCAGTATGTTACAAAAATTGCGTTTTGGTGGTTTAAAAAGCAGATAATTTATGTATAGGTGTAGTTATTGATTATCCTTCATCTTTCTGTATATCTGTTCTTTTTTATAGTATATTAACTATATATTAAATATAAATAAATATATTAAAAAAAAAAAAATTCACCTGCAAAAACTTTTCATAAGATTCCGAAACATTAATATCTCGGGCACGATATTGGTCGCTCATCGGACTGAACCCCCTCTTGAATCATAATGGACTCGCCCAGCAATGGCCAGAAAATCGTTTCTAGCGCATCATATGGAAAGAGGCAGTACATGTACCGCGCAGTGAAAATGTACAATGAATGCGTCATCTCTCATGGGCTGTCCAAGGTACTACCTAAGCTGTCGTTTGAAAATAAGATCCGAGACGCGATTCGGCAAACCTTGCAGTCAGTCATGACATAGTGTGTATTTTGTGGATGTGTGACGAAGGTCAGAGAATAGCCCATTTTGTGTGGATTGACCCGATTCTGTGAAATATATAAATATATAAATATATGCAAAAACAGACCTGTGATCCATCACGCTGCCACTGTCAGATTGTGTAACTAATATATTGGCGATATGCTTAACTGAACGAATGGACTCTAGACGCATATTGTTCTTTAAGAAACGAACCAATGTTTGTATCATTAATCTTGTAATGAGCTCATTTTATGTTTCCATAACTCTTGAATAATGATTATATCGCCTATGTCAGTAATTTATTTCCTGGAATATATTATATACTATAACTTGCATACCAAAATATTTTAAAACATCATTGTTTTTTAAACATTTCGCGCAAAATAATCCATCGTGAAAACGGCTAGTGACCTTTTTCCACTGAAATGAAGCTACATTTTATAAATGCGAATCGGCGTCTGTTCAGCTCAATTCGGCATTTCTAATTTAAAACGACAGCAGACATACTGTTTGGTATATATGCATCTCACATCGGCGACACACACTCCGCGGCAAAGGGCATTGCAAATTGACAGTGCACCGTGCACTGTCAATTTGTAATGCCCTTTGTTGCGGGAGTGTGTTACGCCGATGTGAGATGCATATATGTCAAACAGTCATGTCTGCTGTCGTTTTAAATTATATATGCCGATTGCCGAATTGAGCTGAACGTGCTTGAAATTGACATATTATGCTAATATGTATAGTAAACTGATCACATTTTGCATATAAACATTGCTATCTAAAGATATTCCAAGTTATAGCTGATAAGCGTTCCACAATTTCAGCGACTGGTACTCTCAAGTACCTACTTGGTAACAAATTTCGCTTCCCAGGAAAATGCGGTATTTATTTTTGACGAACTGGCATGGAAAATATGTCTTGCACTCAGTCTATGATGATTATGTGCCCTCTACTATCCCTTAAAATCAACACACAATGAATAAGAATGAGTCAAAGTTGGTATTTAACTTATGCACCCAACGATGGCTTAGTTAGTGGCTGCTACTCTCATTTTTTGAAACAATCGTCATAATGATTCATTTATTTTAAAAGTTATAATTTTTTGTATAGTTTTGTTTACGGCTGTATGTAATAAAATGGTTTAGCATATCAATTAAAAGAATCAAAAAGGTATCAATGAAATAGAAGGTTCATTTATCAAAGAAAAACGCCAGGATATGTATCGCTTCTAATGGTGGAGGGAAAAAACTGATCATGAACTTTTAATAAATTTGTATACTTGGTTTTTAGTTTGTTCGAACTTTGAACTTTGAATTAGGTAATGATTGCAATTTCATTGCTAAATTCAGATCACATATTTGTATACCATAACAGTACCTAGCCTAAGAAATTGTTTCCTAAAAATCAAAAGATCATGATTTCCCTTTACAGCTGTTGTGTTAACTGAAATTGCAAAACTAGTGTTTTCAAGAATTCGGAGAGACGTTGGAGGTGAAGCAAAACAATGTAAATGCAATAAATTTATATGTGTGAGATGGCGCTTTTTTAGGCTCATAAGTCATAACAAAAACACAATCAATAAAATTGCAGCCTCATAGACCTGGGGATGGACTACTCCCGAAACTTGTCCCTTTTGTCTCTTTCGATTAGTTTTCTTGTTAAACGATGATACTTTTTTATTGTTTTTGTTTGGCATTTATATCAGAAGAAAAAAATGCTTTTATAAGCATTTAAACAGAAGCATACTAATTTGTGCTGAGCATCAGAGGAAGCGCAGCTGCCTGGACTTTCCAGAGCAGAACTCTGTCTGTCAATGCCGCCATTCCTTCTGACAATATGTAAATACGGTGCAGACAAATTGTTCTGTCCACTTCATCGACACCACCTCTGTCTCTGTCTCTGTCTGTCGGTGCTGTACGCAGTGGAATCCAATGCAATTTCTATTGCCCTGGCATCAGGGGCGATGGCATCAATAGTTTCATTATATTTCACTGAGTGCAGCACCGACATCTATAGCACCGATGGACAATGTTGACATTACATTAAGCGGGTTGAAAAAACGCTAAAAAATAGAGCGCTCTAAAAATACAGCCGGTGACGTCAGAGCCTACCATAGACATGCATGTTCACGCTTAAAAATTAGAGCGTCTTTATAAACACTTTTTACAAAAACAACTCGCCACACCTGGTATCAAATTTCCACACCCCTATGAAGTCAAAGAAGATGCAAAATTGAACAAAGATATTTTGTATTTCCTGTAGAAGTCCTTAAAAACCAAGATGCACATAGAAAATGTGACTTGAATTTCGAAGTTCTGAAAAGTCATGGATAGTTTGCATTCAATCATGTTAATTAAGCTTAACTGTTAAGTTTGTCCTCTAATTTAAGTTTTTAGACGATTTTCTTTTTTAATTACGTACAACCGATCTAATGTGTTTTTCAAAAGAGTTATGGCAACTATATTTTCACAAGAAGTTACTGGCTCTATGTATTAATCGTTTCAGCACCAGGCAACGGCAGGTAATCCAAAAATGGAGCAGGGATCTAGACTGTTACCTGCCAGTGACACATCCCTAAATTTAACGTGGCCAATCTATAGGCAAAGTTTGAAGTATTTTCTCGCCATATATGCCATCTGTGAGGCCGTCAAGTGGTCGCAGTGGTACGCAACAGCCGCTTTAAAAAAGAACCTTCTTTCGACCGCTTACAATGCATCAAACTCTAAAATTAGAGCGCTCTATTTCTGGAGAATTTCCCTACTGTGTCTCCAACTGACTTTCAAAGCTAGCTTCTGGCAGAAACAAACAATCCCCCAGATAAATGGATGGTTTATTCGAGTAATGCACTTAGACGACTGCTAGTAGCCGTTTTCACGAATAATCTATTCGTCGGGTGCATCGACATCGGGTGGTGTCGATGGAATGAACAGACCATTAATTATTCTGCACTGTACGTTACGGCTGCCATTTCGCCATGCGCTATTCGCAGTAGTCCACGGTGCTGCTGGCCCTGCATGTCGACCTGCCCGCGACTGACCTCGCCTCGCTCTGTCCTGCCACCGCCGGCTCGCTCTGTCCTCCCCTGCCTGGCATCTGCCCGCTGCTGGCGTCGGCCGTCCCCGCCCGCCAGCCGCCGGCTGTAGGCCAGACCAAGGCGATGGCCAGACGAGCGACGCGGGGGCGCTGGCAGGCAGAAGCCGTCCGACTAATCAGAGCAGCGGGGGCCGTTAGCCGGCCGGCCAGGCCAGTGGAGGCGCCCCACCACACCAGCGGCGGCTCTGTGGAGGTGCGCCGCCACCGCCAATCGCCACCGGCGCGCCACGAGCGTCGACAGTGGCCGCCTGCTGAGACGCCGAGACAGACGAGATGCATTGCGTCCGACGCCGGCGGCGCTCAGGAGGGGAGCTTCGAAGTGGGCCACAGCCGACCCTGACCCGACGCCTCACACCTCAGTTGGTGATAACGGGCGGCCGTCAATGGGAGGCTGGTAGCCCGGAACGGGAGACGCCTCTGAAGGCCAGCAGGGTGCTTCCGGCCTGATGATTTGCAGTGATCACTTGCGTCAGCTTCCTCCGCTCATCTTTATCGTCCTGTCTGTGGAGCGTCCTCCCCCCGCAATGCCCGGTAAACTATGCCAGCCAGGAAGTCGCTGCAAGCACATCTTCATAGAGCAAGTTCATGGAGTTTTATGGAGCAAACGAGCTTCATGGAGCAAACGATATATTATTAATTAATACCACCTTAATTGGTGGGCTAGCCCAGTGGAATTTTTGCTCAGTAGATTCTAGCTCAGATGATTATTTCTGTTCAATAACTAATCAATACCACCTTAAATGGTAAGTCAGCTCTATGGATAGAGATTACTAGACACATGAGAAGTCGATATAACGTCCGACTTCTAGACTTCTGGCTGGTCTGCCGGTTCAAATATAATTTGTGTTCGATTTTGAATGGTAAAACCCCATTCCGTGCTGGGGGCAGATTCAACCTTCCCCAGTCGTTTTTCGCATGCTGCTTCAAAACCGTTAGACCTAGGGTCTTGAAACTTCGTGACTTTTCCTAAAATTGAATGACGCGTGTTGTGTCAAAATTTTGAAAATTGGCTTAGCAGAGACGGCTCCAGGCTCATGTTTTTGGGAGGTCATAACGAATGCGGTTTTGCGGCCCATACTTCCTTCGTAGTTAGCGGTGAGATACAAGCGTCAGAAGCTATGTCACTGCCATATACATATTACAAACTTGAATAATTCATATTTTGGGACAGAGGCACACTAAGGTACATCAAATGGGAGGCGATATCCTCCGTCAAATTAGGCCCAACTTTAAATTAGAAAGATGATAAAAGGCGTTCCATACTATTGGTTCCAAAATAAGCGTCCCGCTGGGTTGGTCGGCACAGCAGTTAAAGGGAATATACCGCCTTGGGAAAAGTATGTGTATTGATGTAGATGAATGCCCAGATGAGTGGCTCTCATCTCCATCATTTCCCATAATTTTCCCAAGGCGTTATAGTCCCTTAAACTGCTGTGCCGGCTAACCCAGCAGGACGCTTATTTTGGAACCAATAGTACATGGTGCCCTCACGTTGTTTACCTGGATCCGCCTATGCGCAGCATATTTCATTTAGCAAATTACAGCAACAAAGCCCACATGTGACGTTCTTATCGTCCCAAACAATCACAAACAGCACATATTTGTCATCCGAAAATCCCACAATTTTTCATTCTTGAGTTCGCCTATTTTTGGTACTTTTCTCTTTCATATATTGAAAACCATTGCATTGGAAGCTCAGAAACGTTTCATGCATGAAAATCGGTCGAATCACATAACCGCAATAACCTTTCAAAAACACTCAAAATTGTCGAGGTTTTTTCCCCCTGACCCCAAGTTTTTTAACAAAAAATAAAATTTAGGGTCCAAAAGAAACATTTCTCATACCTCTCTTTTGGGTTTACATGTTAAATGTTCTATTCAACAGTACAGAATAAGAGTGTGGGAAAATGTTATTCTGCACTCTAGAAGGAAGGCTCTTTCATTTAGAAGATTAAACATTTTTGACTACGGTATGAGAAATACCTTTCCGAACTCTGCTGGTCATGACTGCCAGTCTCGATGTCAAAAAAGATTTGGCACTCGACCTTCGGTCTCGTGCCAAATCATTTTTAACACCTCGACTGGCAGTCATTTCCCAGCATCGTTCAGAAATATATATTTGTCACGAAATCGACGAATCCCATTAAAATCGAACCAGAAGTTTTCGAGATCTCTGGGGGGGCAGAATCTGCCCCCCCCCCCACAGCACGTTAACGTTATTCTGGCCGCCAGCACGGAATAGGGATAAGGCACTATATATAAAGCAAAAATTATCAATAAAACATGGGCATAACGCAGAAAGATCAGACTCCATTGAACACAACAGCCGCTGCTTGAGAGCCGCGTTCGTCCAATTAGTGACAGCACGCGACAGCCGTGCACTAGCCGTCCGACAGCCGTGCACTAGCCGTGCACTAGCCGTGCCCTAGCCGTGCGCTAGCCGTGCCCTAGCCGTGCACTAGCCGTGCAATAGCCGTGCACTAGCCGTGCACTAGCCGTGCCCTAGCCGTGCCCTAGCCGTGCACTAGCCGTGCAATAGCCGTGCACTAGCCGTGTGCTAGCCATACGCTAGCCATGCGACAGCACGTAATAGCTGTTCGACAGTAGTGCGACTGTATTCTGTCAGGTCGCTTCGCTGAAGAAGAAACGCGTAGTGTAGGACCACTATGTGTGGAATATATAATGTGTGTGTGTGTGTGTGGAATATATCATCATTGAAACGTCATCCCTGTGAGCAATTTCTACACTTTTTTAACAATAATTATCCACCTACCGGCTATCACTCTATTCATTCAGCTGCTTCAATTTTCCCTTTATGTATGCTAGCATTTTTACATAATTTTATCATTGCTCTTGTCATAAGCTGCTCGTGATATTGATCACATCCAGTGCTCCATTGTTCCATGTTCTTCTTCGATGGTTGTCCCAGCCGACAAAAGTGACGGACTAACTAATGAAGCTGCCGCCTGCGACCGGCGGGATGATGCAGTTTGTGCAATGCCATGACGGGGCTGCACTGATCGCTGTCCGCCCGTTGCACAATGACGTGTCATGGGGTGGGCGTATCTCACCACCGGAAACAATCGGACCACACTGCCGCGCCAATCAGCTACGCCCGAGCTGGACCGCACCACCAATCATCAGCCGCGGCCACCCGAGTCCCGAACACCCGTCTCAAATAGTAATATGTTTACTGTTCTTTCAAATACAGATTCATGTTTATAATGCCTGAGATGTGTGAATTCGATTACTTTTTCAGTGTTAACTAGCGTGCCGTTCAATTTAGGTGGACATGGTCGATACAAGTTCCATTGCATTGGTTGAAGAAGGTTAAGTTAAATAGAATACAAAATAGTTTTAAGAGTAGGTGTACCCCTACAGGTACTACTTGATCTGTTCCTTAGTTTTGGTTAATTTATTGTTTTATTTGTTTCCTCTGGAGAGGCGCTATGACTTGAGCTTTTGCTTTTGCGCCAATCCGTTAATGTTTTGTTTGATCTAATGTTCTTATGTTACCAAAATAAGCGAACTGAACTGAACTGAACCCCCTCTCCGCCCTTGCGGTGAAACCAAGCCTACCAGAGTGCTGGAATTCGGTTGGCTGGTGCATCCCTGCAGTGGCGGATCTACGGTTGAACAAAATTGGCAATTGTCCCCTCCCCCCAAACCGTCCGAAATCGGCAAAAATGACACATTTCATGATATACATAGAAGGAAATCTAAGCAAATTTTACTAGGGAAAGTTTGCTTTTAATCAGCTACCAACGCATAAGCAAGAGAAATCCGATAAGTTTTCTTAATTGTACAATAATTTTGTGAATTTTGCCCTAAAACTCTGTTCTGGATCTACCGCTGCATCCCCGCTTCTAATGACGATTGATAGCATTTTCGGACCGAATTCGGTTCAAGCACGCATATGGGAACAATATAGGAGTATATGGGATGTTTCAGCATCTTCACCATCTTCATATATAATGTATAATGGGAGCGTTCATATATAATGTATAATGGAAAATATTCATATATAATATATAATGGGAGCCTGCACGTATATAGGATGCCCCCTTGGTGTCTCCTCGGCTATTACGGCCGAATCAACCCTTGGAGAACGCTACGTTCTAGTAGGCTGGTGCATTCGGGCGAATAGAGAATCATTCAGAGCATGAGCGCGGAAGCGCGCGACGCGGAGATTCCTCATTGACTATCGGTTTTGGTCTTACATATATATGAAGGCCGATGGCGACTCCGGCCGGGCGCCGGCAGACACCTTGCGACGCATGGATTTTCAAGAAGCTTATATCTTTTGTAACCCCTCTTTCCGTTCGAGACAAAGGAGCGGATTCATTTCGCCATCTGATAGCCCATGCAATGACAATTATTATTATTACCGAATTGGATATTTTTCTCTCTAATGATTCTGTTTCGGTTCTCAGTACAGGAGACGGCGAACGTGACACGTGCCAGCGTTCAGGGTGTCAGAAAGGTATTTTTTATTTTTATCTGCTGTAGCGGAGAAGGACGGCCTGGTACCGTATAAAGCGTTAAATTTTGATGTGAGCTCGGAGCCACACCACTGCAATGTTTGCAAGTACAATCCGGTCAGAGAAAAATGCACTGCACGTGCGCACGTGCCACCCCTGTTCCGATACACGAATTACCTGTGACTAAAATCATCTGTTGCAATTACCAGACCTCTATCTCCGGCAACACAAAAGCGCAAAATGACACGGTAAACACAAAAATGCGTAGAGAAACGACCGCCCGGGTAGGTGCACGGGATTCGTGTCATGATCATGCGTGCGCGTGGGTATGCAGTTGGCTAAGTAACTGGCTATACAAGCGCAAATTCATAGTTTTAATGACGTCTTCACAATTTAAATCAAGTGCGTCCAGCACCGTGTGATGCGGATCATGAAACGAATGAAACAAAACATTCCAATCTGTAGTCCCTTATATGCTATACCCGTCCTCTAAAATGTATATACTCAAAAATTTAGGTTTCGCAATGCCAATATTTCACGGTTAAAATCTGATGAATATTTTAATTGACGATTTAAATAATATTTCCTTAATTTACACGCGTCAGCTTCAAGAGAGACCAAAATAGGGTGCTAGACCGATAAAAATGATTGGCGACTGTAAAGCAGCAATCAGGATACTCATTTGTTAAACTATCCGAGGGAAAAGACAAGAATTTTGCTACATTAACATGGACTTAATATTATATAGATTCACGCCTATAATTTAAAATAAACGCTTTAAAACTATTTAGTTCAAAGTATTGATTATTCGGATCTAATTTGCGACGGCAAAACAAGCACATAGCAGAAAATACATGTCAAGTATTAGCACAATGGCTTTGTCAACAAGACGACACCATCCGTTGGACGGGTGAATAACAGTATGACGGTCAGATCTTCTATATCCGGACGGCGCAATACGTCCTCGTTCGCCGTATTAAAGGCGTCCTTAAGCTAGGACTTATAACGGTTTTAACATCAGAGATGGGCCATGCCTCAATTTAAATTATCGCGGCAATTCATGGTCTTTTTAAGCAATCCAGTTTCCCTCCTAACAAGATCCTTTATATGTTGTTAAAAGCAGTCGTGACGCTCGATGTCAATAACATCTTTTATCTGAAGAAGAGTGTTTTTAAAATATTTTGGTTACCATTAATATTCGCTTCAAGAAATGCCTCATCCTCAACATAAAAAGACCGTGGCTTTAGTTAAGCACGGACATCGAGAGTGTTCACAAAATGTGCTTAAAAAGACCACTGAATTGCCACGAAATCAAGTGTTTCAGCGTAGGCATGGCATCTTTATGTATATATGATCTCTATGGGTGCATCGGCCTGCTTCATGACGATTTTTAGCCATTTTTGGCCGTATTGGGTGAAGACCGGCACAGAGGCGGATCGAGGGGGAGCAATTTGGCCATGGCCCCCAACAAAACTTCTGAAATCGGAGCAAAATTGACATATTTCTTGATGTTAAAGAAAATCTAAGCAACTTTAATAAATATAAGTTTGTTTTGATGCAGCTATTAATGCATAAACAAGCGGAATTAGATGAGTTTTCAGAATTTAGTGAGACTCTCGGGAATTTTCCCCCTCCCAACTAACGGTGGTTCCTCCCAAACTACCGTTCTGTATCTGCCCCTGGACCGGCAAGTGCACGGGGTGGCCGCCCTGGTGGATACCTCTCCCACTGCGAGAAGGGCCTCGGATAACATGTTAACGGTGGTGTGTGGAAATTGCCTCGCCCCTCCCTCAGTCAAGGCAATTTTCCCCGCAGCGAGACCGATTTCCCCCTCCCCTCCCCCCGTAAAACGCAGTTAATTCGACACAAATGGGCAATAGAATGATATATATATATATATATATATATATATAATTCTAGTGCACTGATATTCCTTCAGTCAACCGACGTTTTTTGTATTGTTCTGCATAGCTTCGGACGGCATGTTAATTGGGGGATGCAGCGAATTCCCCCGCAGTGACTGCTGACTTCCTCCCCAGTGACCGAATCTTGCTCCCTAGTAGGATTGAAATTCGTAGACAACATGCATTTGAACAGTCTGTTAACCGGCGCTTGATCGGGGTCTTATCCGACCAGGGGGGGGGCAAATATTGCCCCCTCGTTATCTCCGGAACCGATGATTGTAGCGAGATTCGCAAGGCGGCGTTTGAAATCTCCCATCGAGACGCATCTCAAGCATACTGTAAATTTTTGAATCAGGGTCGCATATCAGGTCAAGGTCAGGTCAAATGTCAAAATCGAGACATTTTAGTTTATGGACTATACTTTCCATCCGGAGCATTTGATTGCGACCATGATCACCCAAAGTGCCCCCAAAGGTATGCCACATATCCCACATGAAAAAAAATTGCAAAGGTCAAGGTCATCAGGTCATAAAAGAAACAGATTTCTTGAATGTCATGCGCCACTTGTTTTATGGGCTGCTTTATACGTATAAATCGATAATGATAATCAAGACACCATCGGAGCTCATTTAAATGAAGTAAGTGTCAAGGTGAGGTCAAACTCAGGTCAAATGAGGTCAAATGTTATAATTTATAAATGTTAACAAAAAGGGCGTGTTTTTAGCCCAGTTTAATCTCAGAAATATATGCTGACATTTATTTGCCTTTATCTTGTCAAAATAAGCCAACAAACGCAATTTTAAAATATCACGTGACGTCATCGTTTTCGTTTTGGTTCTTCGCAACGCTCAATTGAATGAATAACATTTTAAGCTTCTTATCCTTTACTAGGCCCACCGTATCCTCTACATCGCCTATATTTCTGAGGTTTATCAGGCGAACCCGTAAAAATACTGCCTGTTTGCGGCGCTAAAAAACATGTACATATAATATAACAGGAAAATCCACATTGCAAATGCTGAAGGGTTTAATTACAAGCAGAAGGTGGGAGTATATCTTGTTCGTCATTTCAACCGACTAACCATTTACAAATTACCAGTGACGCTCCTGTGTACAGTTGAAGATGGCGCTGATGATGCGCCTCCTACGCCCCCCGCCCCCGGTCAACAACTTCATCGTTGACGGCCTGCTATCGCTCCCCCGTTCAACAACTTTTTGGAAATATTCCACTGAATTTGGCCTCTTCCCCCAAAACCAACGGCACCTATGGACTCATGCACCTATCCACCTATCCACCTATCCACCCATGCACCTATGGGTATAGTACGTTGGAAATAATGACATTTAATTGTTGTCATGGCATGCCATTTTTGTGTAAAGACAATAATGTTGGAAAATTCGTACAACATTGAGTTTGAATGCAAATTGCAAATTTCGATCGTCTTGAGAACGGAAATTACATTTTCTTCAAAATTGCTATCTCAGATTTGCGTATTTTTTTGTTTTAAGCCTCAAAACTCAACATTTTTTTCGGAAAAAAATACACGGCGCCCCATCAGGTGCCAAAAGAGGCGCCCATGAAGCTGCAGCCCCCCTCAATGAAAATCCTGGATCCGCCACTGCAGGCATCTGACACGTATACCATGGCTTCAGCCACGGTGATTCGTGGAAAACCAGCTTCTGAACGGAAAAAATCGTTGGTTTTGGTAAAATGCACCACCCAAAATCACCTTCATCACATCACACGACGAAGCCGGAGGAATATCGGCGAAGCAATGTCTCTCTCCTTCGTAAAGCTTTAGCTGTCTGTCTCCTCCATGCTGTGGCCTTCGGTCCCTTATAGGTCCCCTCGGCTCCCATAGACATATTGCGATTGAATGGCCCATTTCACCACATATTCGACGAATCAACTTATGGTTTTTTGCCAGCATTTGGCAGACACGACCGATACAATCAATGGGCCTTTCGAAAACATTCCGATATCGGCCCGATGCCTCGTAGGACGACGGCCCGAGTTTCATGTATTTCGTTTCAAAAGCAATATACCACGCCTACGTGGTATGAGCATCATTCGAAGGTTAAAAATGAGACATTAAAACGAATAGCAACTATTTCAGTTTTTAACGTTTAAACGTAATATGCGAGATGAGCTGTATGTACTGTATTCAACAATCAACGGTAACAACCAGGTAACAGCTATTCTTAGTTTTTATGCCTCGTTTCCATTCCAAGGAATACCACTTTCCATTGCAAGGGATACTTATTGCATGGGTTGAATCTGCACTGATTGATACAATAATTTTGTAAGGAGTTACACATTGCACCGGCTATTTTATTTATTAATTAGTTTATTAATACAAATGAAACGTCTACAAATAATTAACTAATGTTTTTGTTTGTTTTTTTTTGTTTTTTTGTCAGAGAGATATGATGGCTCTAATTGAGCCCTTGGCCCACTGGCGCATCCAGAACGACCAAAAACGTCGGTTCGAAGAACTGTCTCCAAATTTGTCTGACTTTGTCTTCTTTTGCATATTGAGTCGTGTTGTGGGGAGCCGAGGGTAGGGCGTTTGAGGGCGAGGTTGGCTGGAACGCTTCTTATTTTAGAAGAAGCGGCATGCAGCACCACCGCTTCTCACACAGCTTATTCGACATGAAATGCAGATCTTGTTTAAGTAAATGTTTTGACTAGAGCGTCTCAGGTGAGTTCACCAAGTTACATCCAGTGCCCCAGCCTCCAAAGAGGTTTGTGGTCGAACCACATCCACAGTGTTTGACTAAGCAGTAGCCGTTTTCACGATGGATTATTTTGTGCAAAATGTTTTAAAACATCTTAAGATGTTTTGACAATGGTTTAGTAATGAAAGTTTTAGTATGCGATATATTCCAGAAAAATGAAAGTTTTAGTATGCGATAGTATTCCAAGAAAAATAAGTTACTGATTTTAGCGCGATATTACATTATTCAGAGTTTGGAAACATGAAATGAGCTCTTACCAGATCATGATACAAAATTGTTCGTTTCTAAGACATATGCGTCTAAGAGTTCGTTTTGTTCAGTTAACCCACGAGTCACTGGGGGGTTGCTTTTTTTTAGCCCCCCCCCCTGATGAATATCTAAAATGATCTAACGAAACAATGCAGCTATCAACGCCAAATTTTTAGTACCTGTGACCGCGCATCTTTTTCAACCTTTTGCATTTTTTTTTTTATTTCGTCATATTTTTAAGATAAAAGCTAGTTAGTGGGAGTCACTAGTACACGGATTTTAACAAACCAAGAAATCAGCTTCACTTAGGATGTACTGTTACCGACTCAGACTACTCACGCGACGTGTGCACTCATTCGTAATAAGACAAAATGAACTCCGGCTTCTACAACAAGTCCGGGAGCGCCATACGACGCTTTGACACCCGCAGGAATACTCGTGGGTTATACACACCTTTGGGTGTGCGCCTCCAGCGAACTTGAGGGACCAGCCCGTGTGTTCCTGTATACCCTTCCAGTGATTGCGCTTCCGCTAGTAAAAAAAAGTGATTTTTATCACCGCCAAAATTTGGTCAATTCTTTTTTTTTTGGAACGACCAAAAAATCAAACGTTTTAAAGCAAACTAGGACATAAAACCGGAATAATACTGTAAAATAACGTATTCATACACCTTCAAACAAAACCATATCCAAATTTCAAAAATGCATATCTGTAATTCTTCCGACTGAGCGGCTGGATGAACATCTTACTAGGTACTAGGCTACACCCTCGCCGACGTCAAATATTTTGAAATTTCATGTTGTTTTTGCTCCTTTTTCGAACCAGAGACAGACCAATAATAAAAGCAGCACTGCTATTTCTGAGACAAAAACCATCTAGACAATTAGCTATTGAAATTTACTGTGATTAATGCAATTTCAAATTTTGACCTTAGTGATCATGACTTGACCTTCACTTGAACCTTATCACTTCAACGTTACGCACAACATCAGCGTTGTTTAAAATGAGAATCAATTTCGGTGTCCTACACGTAAAATAGTATCACGACACATGTGTCGCCATGACTTTTCGTATAAATTGTTTTGCATAGTGACTGCTTATGTGACCTGACGCTTGAACTTGATATTTTTGACCAAAAATCCCCCCGATTAGCTCACCCTCTGGATTGTTTGTTCTCATACATTTGGCAGAAGAAAGTCTGGGTGATCAATAGGTTGCACCAATTTGCTTAGTTCTCAATACCTTCCGAGGCGTAGACATTCCTGGACTGGTGACACAGCCTCTGGTAGTAACGCTCACCGGATTACTGACATTGGCGCTGCAATTAATAGCTGGGCTGGACTAACAAAGAACTAATTATTATCGGGCTATCCCTTCCGCGTGGGTCGCTTTACTTCCGCTTCGGACCTCATATGATTCTCGAGAACATGACCTGTGACTACCACTGACCGTCTAGGGCAACACAAAATATTTAACGTCGATGAATTTTCATGGGCTATCGATTGCCGTTTGGTTCAGCGCGATCGTCCTGATTGGTTCCGAAGATACAAGGGGGGGGGCTAAAAAAGCCCCCCCCCCCAGTGACTCGTGTTACAGAAATACCCAAGTGACTGCCGGGTTAAGCATATCGCCAATATGTAGTTACTCAATCTGGCAAGCGTCCATGGATCCAACAAGTCTGCCTTCGCATGGCGCAATAAT
The DNA here is from genome assembly GCA_014673585.1 of Semibalanus balanoides. Classification (NCBI taxonomy): domain Eukaryota; kingdom Metazoa; phylum Arthropoda; class Thecostraca; order Balanomorpha; family Balanidae; genus Semibalanus; species Semibalanus balanoides. The sequence goes on from VOPJ01005574.1 coordinate 27,261, forward strand.
GCGCTAGAAAACGATTCGCTGGAGGCGAGTCCATTATCGAGTCAGGGGAGTTTTCGTTTATTGAGCGACAATAGCGTGCCCGAGAGCCCGATAAGTTCTCAGATGTTCTGAAAAAGTATCCAGTTAGGGAAGATCATCACAGCTTTCTATACATAGTTTATCTTGGCTTAGTTGACCACCAAACCGCAATTTGTAACATTAACTTTCATCGCTTACAAACACATTACAACAATTTTAAATACATTCAAGACAGAAATCGACTTGCAAAAGTTTGCGTAGTTAGGAAAAGAATAAGTATACTAAAACCTTTCAATACTAAAACATTTCAAAACATCTTAAGATGTTTTAAAACATTTCGCGCAAAATAATCCATCGTGAAAACGGCTGGTGTGAAAATTTCGACATTAATTTAGACGAGCTATTGAACGACATTTATGATGGATTATTTGAATCCCCATTTGGGTTGAGTTGGGGGGGGTCTTCCCCTGAGCAAACCAGCTTACACTAGACAAAATGCGATTCTGTTGACGACCCTACTTCTCCCTCGGTCATCAACATTTGGCTGAGGAGCGAATATGGCTCTACCACTGACGTCCCCACCATGGTAAAAATCCTGGCTACGTGCCTGCACTGAGCCATATAGTGACCTAAGCAGCAATTATAAAATTGCCCCCCCCCCTTCCTTCAATGAGAGCTTCTTAGCCGAGGCCCTGATTTCGAGCCAACCATGCCTGACACTGGCATTAGGTAGGACTGTTCATCGGCACACACGATGCCGATTTCAGCCGTTTTGACCATCTTGGGGTGAAGACTTTAACGTGCACTTGGTATGCCCCTCATGCTGCACCCCGGCCCCTCTTGCGTTACGGCTGAAGGACGTCTTCCAGAACGCTCTACTTTGGACGCTGGTGCATCAGCACGTGCCATGATCATCATATGCGCCTTGACCGTATCGAGGTCAAGTCCTGCACGTGCACAGGGCGTGCTCTTCGTTGCACCTCTGTCAAATTACTGGCGAACACGCATCACAGATCTCTGGAGTCAGGTGGTATGTGGTATGTCAGGTGGTCAGGTAGAGTCAGGAAACAATTCCCTCCGATTTTGGAACCCAAACCAACGTCTAAAAAAAGCACTAGCTCACCTCTAGTAGTTGAGTTGAAGCCTGATGGTAAAATCACAAAACATTGAAATAATTTGATTTGATGTCAAAAGACGAAAAGTGCATTTAGAAAACGAGAAAACAAGAATGGAATAATACCCGGAGCAATAAGCGCCTTATACCCAGGTCCTCTGACTCACTGCCAGTCTGCAGTGAAGGCGATTGCAGGCAGTATGCCTGGTAACTATTACGAAACTGATGACGCGTGCCCGCAAACGGTCACGTCGGCACCACCCCCGCCCTCAAGGCACCACTGTTCCATCTCATACCAGGTTGAACCCAGCCGAGGAGCGGACAGAGCCGTGCAGTCTGCCCCCTACCCCGCCCAACTGACCGGGACAGAGCCGTGGAGTCTGCCCCTACCCGCCCCACTGACCAGGACACGAGCCGTCATCTGCCCCCTACCCCGCCCACTGACCGGGACAGAGCCGTCAGTCTGCCCCCTACCCCCGCCCACTGACCGGAACGAGAGCCGTGAGTCTGCCCTCTACCGTCCGCCCAACTGACACGGGACAGAGCCGTGATTCTGCCCCTAACCCCGCCCACTGACTGGGACATAGTCGTGAGTCTGCCCCTGAACCCCGCCCCTGACGGCGGGACAGAGCCGTCCGTCTGCCCCTACCCCGCCCACTGACCGGAGCAGAGCCCGTGAGTCTGTCCCCTAACCCCGCCCACTGACCGGGACAGAGCCGTGAGTCTGCCCCCTACCCTGCCCACTGACCGGGACAGAGCCGTGCGTCTGCCCTCTACCCCACCCCACTGACCGGGACAGAGCCGTGATTCTGCCCCCTACCCCGCCCACTGACCGGAGCAGAGCCGTGAGTCTGTCCCTACCCCGCCCACTGGACCGGGACAGATGCCGTGAATTCTCCCTAATACCCCACTAACTGAGGGGACAGAGCCGTGAGTCTGCCACTACCCCGCCCACTGACCGGGGCAGAGCCGTGAGTCTGCCCCTACCCCGCCCACTGACCTGGGCAGAGCCATGAGTCTGCCCCTACCCCGCCCACTGACCAGGACAGAGTCGTGAGTCTGCCCCTACCCCACCCACTGACCGGGGCAGAGCCGAGTCTTCCCTGCAGCCCCCTATCCCGCCCACTGAGCCCCCACCCCTCGCAGAACTAATCTAAGTGCCGGTGTAACGGGGCAACATATCGCAACCAGCCACCGGCTCCTCCCCTGCTAATGGTAATGATTCCACCGTGCACCAGATGCGGCTGCGATGCAGCGGAGATGCAGTTCAATCCACTCTGATTATGCCATGGGACGGCCCGGCGCGGCCGTTGTGAAACGGTGATCTGTGGGAGGGCAGGAGTTATGGGGCTGGTGATCAAGGAGCATGGCGCTGCAGGCTGCCACGGCCTCTGTGGGATGACACAGGCGGCGGCCCGACGGCCAGCTTATCACCACACTATCTCAGAGGTGTCTGCTGCCACTAGCACTGTGATGACACCAGAGGGCAGGAGGTATTGCTGACAGTG
>VOPJ01005575.1:0-26148 GCA_014673585.1 Semibalanus balanoides
ATCAAAATATTCCAAGAAAGGGAATACTGTGATGTATGTTATAAAATCAAGGGGAACATTCTGATGTATGTGATGTGATGAACATTTTGATGTAAAAGCACCTACGAAATAGTCAATGAGCGACTCGCAAAATTTCCGCGCTTATTCACTCGACACACGTACTATTAGTTACTGTCAAGCCTTATATAACGGCGAAGGACGAGCTTAGTCCGATCTTACCAATCCGCGTCAATGATGTCATGAATAATTCAAAGCATATGCAATTATGTTCTTAGATGATTGTGTTTGCTCAGCATGTTAGCCATGAGCCGTTTTCACGATGGATTATTTTGTGCGAAATTTTAAAATCTTTTAAATGTTTTAGTAGTAGCCGTTTTCTCGATGGACTAATTTGCGATAAATGTTTTAACCCATTATTATTGGTCCATTGGATGATACTGCGATGATGTGAAGTGACACGATTTCATCTTGACAAAATTACACAGAATTAATTTTGTTCCAGCAATTTATTATATAACCAACTATTTCCCAGGAAACTAGCTTAACTGTGATCAGAACTAAAGCTAAGAAGACCTACTTCAAACATTTGGCTAACTTTAAATTTATACAGAGATATAAGTGTGATAAGACTTAGTGTCGGTTTGTTTATCGCTGCCAAGAGCGTCGAAAGCAGTGAGGGGGTGCGGGGGACGCCTTTCAGATCAGTTCACCAGCATTTTTATAATTCTAATATCAGGCCTATGAGATGAGAGTTACATGGAAACAATCGACTTCAGAACCCTCATGATGTACCCCAGCTTTGGGCAGATGGCAGGCGCTATTGACCGTTACTGTGTTGTACCTCCTATGTTATAGCTCCAGCCTCCGAGCGTTTGGAGAAGCATCTCATCCGAGTCAGAGGGCAATCAGCAGTGACCTTGGCATCGTCCGTAACGTGAAGTGGAACCCGCGAGCCAATTGAGAGCGATGTAGCGCTTGAACACCGTCTTAAGATGACATCATACGAAATCAGAAGTCCCAGGATCTATCAAGTCTCGCAAGTCACAGTTGTGGTGGGAAAACTGGCAATAATTGTCGCACGGGTAGATTTTGTTTAGCATTAAAAAGGTGATAAGGTTTTGCACCCGTTCGACACGGCGTCATCTCGATTTCAAACAACATGCAAATACTGAACTATTTCATGCAATAACACGTTCCTTTAAGGATATTTTTGACAAAATAGTGGGAGCTGCTTTAGATAGACCTTAGATGATAAGATAATGCCTGTACGTAATGCAAGGATCAACGTCTCGACCCTACCTTAAGCGCCGGCGACCTTGCAGCTGGCTTCCTGACGGAGACAGCAGAGGATCAAAGTTGGATCACGCCGAGCTCAATCCACTGCTGTGATTGGTGGGGTGACGTCAGCGTTGACAATGAGCCTAACATATCGAAGATGGTGAACGTTTTGCGGCATTACCGTCGGATCACGGCAGTATTGTAGAGACATTGTATGTCTCTATGAATGCAAAGGACAGGTGGAGTTTGTTCTGCTGATTTCTGAACGAGTGGTTGCCAAAGAGCATCGATATAATATATCAAATTTAAATGATATGAAACAGCACGAGCTTTTTTCTTTCGTTAATGAAAAGTGTTACCATATATAAGCAAGGTCGTCACCATCTTTCGAAAGTTGGGGAGGGGAGCCGGGAGACGGAGGCACTTTGAAGTCGATTCCTTCCATGCAACGCCCATAATAGGCGTAATGTTAAAATCCGAAAATGTTTGAGGGGATGCGTGCCCCTTGGGGAGGGACGCGTCCCCCGTCCCCCCGTTTTCGACGCCCATGTCTATATAAACAGCTTGCAAAACAATCAAGCTCACGTGATAGAACCCGTCGGTCTGTGTTGTGACGAATGTTCCGGCGAATGTAATCACTCGCATGCTGTGAGAATAAGTACCACATTACTAGTTAGCTGCTGACTGGCCTATGAGTGGTTCTATTGCTGCACTGCCGATCATCGTCTGCCTGATTACCAACAGGTGTGGCTAGCCGTGTGCACAGGCTCTGTCCAGACTCCAGGAGCTGCAAGACGCCGTGAAAAGTAAACACAGCTGAGTTTACCAGGGTTGGCCGCTCCGCAGTCTGCAGTCTTGCTCAGAGGTGGATAAGGATGCAAGGAGTGGGGGGCAGGGCTGAAGGCAGAGGGGACGGGATTCAGGGGACGGATTAGTGGATAGCTGGGGGGCAGGGCTGAAGGCAGGGGACGGGATTCAGGGGACGGATTAGTGGAGAGCTGCAGTAGGGGGGGGGGGTTGTCGGTAGCCAGCACGTGCCGGCCGCCGGCGGCTCGGGATGGCCCCGTCATGACTTGCAGACCGCCGCGGCCCGGCAGCGCTGAGCGCAGCAGCCGCCCCGCCGCCGGCGGCGCACCACCGCTTTACCAGAACCCGCCGCCGGCCGCCGCCGATATTGAATAAAACGGCAGACTGGGCCGTCACGGGAATAAAACGGCAGACGGGGTCGTCACGGCGTGTAGGCCGTGTCTGACGACCTGCTAACTGCGTCAGGTGACGCCGGTGGCCGTCACCGGGGTCCTCTCTTCATTGTCGCCGCCGCCACCTCTGCCGCCGCCACCACCACCCCTGCCGCCACCGTCCGCCGCCGCCGCCGCTGGAGCCGCGGGGTAGCGCCGGCAGTCTTTGATTGGTTTAACAGTACCGTTTGACGACCTTTATCGGCTGCTGCTCATGCATTTGCCATGCTCGAATATGCTGGCCACGATTTGTCTCTCTGGATCGCCGGCCGTGGGGGCCTCGGTGGCGCCTGCAGCTGATGGAGCGGGCATCTCTGGATCGCCGCTCCACGCCTCTGGGGATCTCTGGATCGCCGCCGGTGGCGCCTTGCAGCAGAATGGAGCGGGGGATCTCTGATCGCCACTCACGCCTCTGGGGATTCTCCTGGGATCGCCGCGGTGGCGGCCGTGCTGGCTGATGGACCGGGGATCTCTTTGGATCGCCACTCCCAAGCCTCTGGGGATCTCTGGATCGCCGCCCGTGGCGCCTGCAGCTGTGGAGCGGGGATCTTACTGATCGCCACTCGCCACGCCTCTGGCTGGATGTCTGGTTGACGTCTGACGCCGTGGCGCTCTGTCGCTGATGGAAGCGGGGATCTTCTACGGATCGCCACACCACGCTCATGGCGGATCTCTAGGATCCTGCCTCGCACTGGCTGGATGACCCTGATTCCACCTGCGCCGAGTGACAGATCAAAGCAGTGACTCGACATAAGCTCTCGTCTTCAGACTAATGGAGGTGATAAAGATACGACTCACATGATGTGAGGAAGCCACCTGCACAGTTTGACAGTGGGTGGAGAGCAGAACGCCTCCACCGACCACCGGCGTAGCGATGTGGTTGTGCGGTACTGCTTCTGTACTCTATTGATACGATAGAGCTCAATGCACATGGTGCATAGTGCAGTGATATAGTACAGGTTGGCACACTTACCTTTGGCACGCTGGCGTCGTTGATGTCGTTGATGTCCCACTCGGTGTCGGGTCTGGGGCTCGGGCTCGTGCTCGGACTGTGCAGACTCATGGCGCAACCGAGGCCGCCGCTGCGACATTGCGTCACAGGCGTCCGCGTAGCTCCCACATCACACACACATCTGACGTCCAGTGGCCCAACACGTTAGTGGCGGCACGTCGCCGAGAATGTCAGACGCGACGCTCTCAGACACGTCAGTGACGTCCAGCCAAACGTCAGTGCGGCTCGTCAGGTGCTTCCGGCCGTCGAGTCGTCACGCAATTAGATCAGTAATCGTTGTGGTACCGAGGCGGGCATGGCTGGTCGGGCGTGGCGGCGGCGTGGCGGCGGCGCGGCCACGCACTGGACCCGCCGCCAACTGGGTCGGCTATCGGCCGGCCAATCAGGACGCGTACAGCCGGCCATCCGTCATGCCGGCGGCCAATCAGCGCCGCCAGCGCTCTCATTAAGCGTGACGTCAGCCAATCAGAGCGGCGGCCGGCCGGTCGTCGTCTGTCGTTTGTCATCGTGGGAGAAATTATTGCCGGGGAGCGCACCCGCCCGTCCGCTGTCTGACGGGGAAGAGGGAGAGAGGGAGGTGAGGTGGGAGGAGGGAGGGAGGAGGGAGGTGGGAGAGGGAGGGGAGGGGCAGAGACGAGACGCGCGCCACCGAGACACCCCAGCGGGGGAGGGAGGGGGGTGTTCAAAACATACATTATCGCGACCGGTGAGTGTCGGTAGTTAATTACTGCGGCGACCTGTCTGTCAGAGACGGCTCCCCGCCGGCAGGACCAGTGTCCCCACAAATTGGTACACACAGCGGACACAGGAGACAGCGGCGGACCGCCGGCAGAGGGACAGAGAGCACCGGCAGACAAACGCACAGCGCCGCCATACATGTGCTAATGCAGAGGAGCAGGGGATGGTCGCGTAACGGTACCACCGGAGGCTGTGGAGGGTGACAGGCGCGGGCTACAGGTGGCGCTGCGCCTGATGTAGGTCTGCTTCGCAGGAGATGGCGAGGATTTGTTTACTGTCGTCTCTGTTTGCCAAGAGAAGAATCTTGTCTGATCTAGTTTTATGTTTCTATCTATTTGAGTGTTACGAGATTGGTTCAGGCTCAAACTGCACTTATAGGGAAATATTCGTCTTTTAATTTTAGTGTACAGCTGGAAATTGTCCGCCCCTGACTCAAGTGTTCTGGTGAAAATACTGCAAACATATAAATTATACATTTATAGCAGGAGTCCACCAGACATGTGCATGGATCAGAAAGAATGATCTATGATCCCAGAGGATCTTTCGACAACAAAACAATGTTGGATCTATGATCCCACTGGATCCCACGACAAAATACAGCATTGGATCCTAGATCCCAGTAGATTCCTCGATTAAATTTGGCAACGGATCTTGGATCCCATAATAAACAATGAAAATGGATCTAATCCTAACCGATCTTGGATCTGATGTGACCCAACTTATAAGTTATGCCATAATTATAGCATTTCTTGACAAAAGTCATAAATGTATACGCCTATGCTAGTTTGATTTACAAGGAAACTGTGGATAAAGGTATGACAATATAGCTTAATATATGGCTTCGAAAATATACTCATATCTGTACACATGGGACGGAGTCCACGGTTGATCCAGGCGTCAAAATGATGTCTGAGATCTCGAATCCCGGCCGATCCTCGAACTTATGCTTGAAGTTTGACGGATCTATGATCGAGTGGATTCATCGAGAAATTGTGAAGGTGGATCTATGATCTCAGTGGATCCGGGATCCAGATTCCAGAGATCAGATCCCAGGAACTGTTTTGGGGATTCAAGCACATGTCTGGAGTCCACACACTGGAGAGTTTGTGGACTGTACGTCACGTGACCTGAGTTTTTGGTCTCTAGATCACGTGACTAAGTCAGGCTTGAATTAAAATTGACAGACTTGATTTGTATCTATATCGTGCTGCAGCTGCATCTAAATCACTTTGTGGACTCGCGCTCCAAAATTCACAGTTTGAGGCCTCGACTTTGTCTCGGCCACAAAGTGTGAATTTTGTCGCACTCGTCCACAAAGCTATATTGTTAACAGCAATGTATTCGGCTTCCATTATAATATAACAATGATGTTATTTAAGCTTAACCCTCGCCCTACGGAAGCCCTTTTCACCTTCGACCTACGGGGGGGCCTGACAGACCCCCCCCCCCGTAGGGCCCCCTGCTAACTTCCAAACCAAGCAACATAGAGCAACGCAGAAAGAACCAGCATGTTGTCTGTCATGTGAGGAATCTATGTAATGGTATGCAATTTGTATGTTTCAGGTCAACGAGTGACCTTCCAGGTCAAGTGAATACCTCGACTCGACCACGTCCAGATACGATTTTGGTCTGTCAGTAAAACCTCAAAATTAGAAATAGATAAATGCCAATGAAAATTAAAGCATGCGCAATAAGACCAGTGTTTGGACTCTCCTTAATACAGAAAAGGTATTTATATATCGCATTGTCAACAAAGGCAAAAAAAAAAATGACTCGTCATTAAGTTTCTTACTCTCAGTAGCCATATCAGGCCAACAATTGAGATATTGCTCTGATATTGGCTTGGGTTCGTCTTATAATCAGTTTCTTTTACATTGATTCCGGTAGTCAAATAATCCTTTGAAAACTTTGATTTTGGGGATTTTTTATAATTGTTTTACTTTTATCCAAAAACACAAAAATCGGATTACTCGAACGACCTATGATATTTAAAAGAAATATAAATGTACGTCTTGTCTTTTTTTCGTTTGCTATTTTGCAGCAAAAATGACTATTTTCTTATTTTCCGAACATATAATATTTTTACGAACATGATGCCCTTAAAACGTCATTTCTCGAAGGCTACTTGACCAATTGCGATAAAATTGCGATAGCATATTGTAATAATCTTATAATTAGGGCCAGAACTGAAACAAGGTGCGCCAAAGAAGCCTGACAACGTCCCACGTCAATGAACCAATTCACGACACTAAATAGGTACCGTCAAGTGCTATCGATGAGCGTCAGTTTTGTATTTGTTAGTTTTGGGGTAAAATGATTATTTGTAATGATAAATTAAACTATTAAAAGAAGAATCACAACTAGAGGTGGCAAACGTGGCCCGATACCCTGTCTCTAGCCAGTCTATCGAGCGTGAGTCGATATACCCGTTGGTCCCAGACTGGGGTTCCGCCAAATGATCTGGTACAGACGTGGACTCCAACTCTTATGTTTCATGCTGGTTTCACGCAAAGTAGAGGAGCTGATGCGCAGGGTTTCTTTGTGCTGTTGACCAATCTGAACTGTAATGTATTTGCAAACTTTCAAGAGTTAGCTTTAACGTGCACTCTCTGTATATGAGATAAGTACGGCTAGTATGCCACACGAATCTACGTATGAAGCAGTTGAGGCCAGGGGGTATGATATACCTACCTCCGGCGAAGTTTCTGCCTTGATTGGGACACGAAACAGCGCCTTATAAAAGGGGCCCACTAGTCCTGTGTCCAAATTACTTCACGTAGCGAGGTAATTATTTCACTACAACCATTTTTCGATCTTCTCTACATATTGCTTATCTCAGTTCAAAACCCCATGTTAAAGGTGAAGGTGAACTCTTTAATTTTGAGCTTATTGTTATATTCGGACGAAACGTGTGGAACAATCATTAGCCAGATATCGGAAATGTGAATATATTTCAGATAAGTATTCGGGATCCCAGAAGATACCTTGATCAAATCAAGTAAACGATCTAGGATTCCACTGGGCAACTTATTGCAAACAAATGCAGCAGGAGATCTGGGCTTCCGTTGAAACGATTAAATCGTGTGAGCAATAAGGGATCCGACTTGGTAGGATGATGACACAATTTGGCAGTGGATCTCTATAAATAGATCTTAGGGAGATCCTATTGAACCTCGCGCTAAATTTAAAAGTCATTTAAGAACCTAACAGCACAAAGTAATATTAGTTATAAAGATGAGGTCTCAAATGTTGGCAATACGTCAGGCATGTGGGAACGTCACGAAAGTGGGGGTATACACTGGTGGATCCAGGGGGCAACCAGGCCATGGCCCTCCACAAGCCTCAAAGGGGAGCCAACATGTCTCCCCCCCCCCCAAACGTCATCAATTTATCGTAAAAATTGCCTTTGCAACAGTCAAAATTAAGCTATTTACAGTGAAAACTGGAAAAATATCGCGCCGCTTCGCGGCATGACACGAGTCTTGTTATTGCTTATACAAATTTGGAAAATTGGAAAATAAAATTCATAAAATGTCTGGCAGAGGCTTTCCTTGGCAGTCATTACTTTCCCCAGGGCCCACTCCCTTCATAAAAACGTTTAGGCGGACATGTTAGCTAGTCTGCCGAGCTCCGAAAAGGCGACGCGAATGCAAAGACGCAAACATCGGCACCCGGAAGCTGCTCCAGTGGTTCTCAGCTTGCTGGACCGAAGAGCTAATAGTGGGGACCAAACCACCGCCCACCAGGCTCCTTCAGATCCACAGGGACCATTTATGCGCGGAATAGTCGTTTTGCCTCTTGATGCTATCAAACCATTTACACTATAACCAGTTGTTTGTTACAGTTCGGTACATGTGCATACTATAGATGGACAGGTACAGTTATTATCATATGCACTGTTGAGTGCTGACTTCCATTGGTCATCGTGATTTACTTTCCGAGGCTATTGTAGGTATATGAAAAACTACCTTCATTTCAATATTTTCATCATACCAAGCTGTGCAACCATTAAAAAGATTACATGAGGCTTGGCTCTAATCACGGTCTGGTTCCAATATAAAAACATCGTTTTCCAAAAACTTTTTTTATACGCTGCTTCGCAGCGTCACATCGGTAGCCATTGTCACAACGAGGTGTTATAACGAAGCCATCGTCATCGCCTTCGGTTCGTCGTAACGCTGAATTGAGTGTTAATTTATTGCATTTTAGCCAGTTATCCTCTACAAGTCCAGAGGCCCGCAGCCTATATTTCTGGGTTTTATCAGGCAAACCCGTACAAATTTCGCGCCGCTTCGCGGCGCTAAATAACTTAAACACTCACTATAACATGGAAATACATATTGAAATGCTGCAAAGACGCTTTTTTCGTCATTTCAGCCGACCCCAACTAAAAAATTATCGGCGACGCCCCTGCGAGTTGGTTTGAGATAAACGTTATTACTACTTATATGTGCATATTCCGTAGCATATATGCTACGGAGTGTCGCATTTTTTAAGTAAAATAATAAATAAAAATAAGCTCAAATACCAAAATAAGGTGACCGGCACAAATCCGGGAAGAAAAAAAATGGGGGACTTTTTTGCAACAAAAAGTTGACCACCAAACTGACGGCTGGATCCGCCAGTGGGGGGATGGGCAGTGAGACTCTGATCTCGTCTTGAGAGAAACCCAGCCTCCTATGGAAGATTGTTCTGCAATTTGGGCTGTTCTCGCCTCAGCGATTTTTTGCCGTTAAAGTTTGTTGTCACCAAATACAAAAGTCAGAGAAAACAAAATACCGAAAAGTGAGAAGGCATGGGGCCTCATGCGCCCTGTTCCTAAGCCTATGCAGTATATTGTAAAATATAATACTGATACACTTATACAAATTACAAATATAGCATTGAACGTTACGTAACCCTTTATTGCAGCAGAGGCCAAAATCCTTTAATAGTGATTGAAGGTTCTTAAATTGCTTGGCTCTGATAAAACAGGGATGCCTGAACAATGTCCTACCTCATAGCTTCACAAATCCATTAAAAACAATATACACAAGCAGCTCCCAAGCTGAATGGATAAGAAACTGAACGAATTCTCATGTACAGTCTGCCTTGACAGGAAGATCGCTGTCCGCCCTGGTTGGCGATACCTGGCCTTTCAACACTATGAAGTGATCCAGTATACACTGGGTGTGGACTGTTAGACTATCAGCACAGAAGGCTTCAAGCGGCACAGTCGTCACAACAGTCCAGCACAACTGGATCACTCATAGTGCTGAAGCCAGGTATCGCCAGCCAGGGGACAGCGATCTTCCTGTCGGCAGCTGTACAAGCTTTTTATATGATAAGGATTGTCAAAGGCGCCTATAATGGTATTACGGTCAGGGTCATCCCACATCACTTTGTACAGTTACTTAAGTTATTACAAAAGTATGGTGCATATATTCGGAACTCACATGTTCCAATGAATATCATTTGCGAGCCCTCCCAATATAGCAACACTGTAAAGCTGGACAATGCGCAATATCCACAGTCACCTGTTTCAAATTTCGGTGCTATGACGCTCATGACGACTTGGTAGAGCATTCTCCTACATCATCATCCTGATTGGAAACTGGCCGAATGCCTGCACCCTCTGGCAGCCTTTATCTGTTTGCCACCTCTGCTGCTGTATTGGTTAGCGGACATGACGTCCTTGGTCTGACGGAATCCGTCTGGCCTGGCACAGATAGAAGATTAGTGATTATTTGGCGGCCGGGGAAGGATGTTGCGTGGGGGATGTAAGTTGGAGGTCGGCGGGTCTCGGTGTGGGTGGGCTGGGCGGTGTGGGTCGGTGGAGCGCTGCGGGCAGTGGGAGGCTATCTGGGGCCAACCATCGTCCCGTTGTTCCGCTCTGCCACCTGTCGGGTCCTCTTACCCCGTCCGCGCGCGGCCGGGTGCCTGCTGGCTGCGACACAGGCCGCTGCGTCGGGGACCGCTGAGCTGGAGAGGGGAGCGCGTCGCGTGCCCACCGCTGTACGCTACCCACCCTCGGTCCCGGCCACAGGAGACGGGTTCCCAGCCACCGGCCGCGTCGTCCCTCGGGGTGCCATCTCACGGCCCACTTTGGGCGCTCTTGTCCGCGGCGCACCATCCACCGGCTCACCCGCCCTGGTCGGTCCGGCTGTCACCCGGTCGGTAGTTCTTGCCTGCGGGTCCCGCCACTTTCTACCTGGGGTGAGACACACGGCACGTACACATCCCACGCCGCACAGGCTTCCTTAAGCCGGGAGCGGGTTTCCGGCGCCACGCAGCCCACACTGCCGTGGCTTCAGGCTCCGGCGGCAGCTCTGCCACAGCTCCTGGCTCTCAACATGGGTGCTCATAACGCGTGGCGACGCTAGACACGATACGACAAGTCGAGTGCACTGGGTAAGCGTCACATCGGCTTGTGACCATGGAGTGTACCGTGGTCAGCCAACCACCTGCTCCGGACGTCGGGTGGTGGTTCCCTTCTACATGCACCCGCTCCGCCACCGGAGCCTTGGTTGAGCCGCAGCCCTCCTCCATTCGGTGGTTATCGGTCGCCACATCGCGGTGTACTGGCCGCTGGGGTGCCCAGTCTACGTAAGCCTGCACCCCGCGCGCAGCGGAAGGCAGGCGGACTCTGCGGCTCGGAAGCGGGTCCGATGAAGTCGCATTATTCTAACAGGGCGCTCGTCTAGAAACACTGCTCATTGGAGCGGGTCACAACTACTTGAGTCTGACGGAGCGCAGAGATCCGCCACATACAAAATCGCGACGGGGCCAACAGCTCAGTTAGAGATAGGAACGTTACTTGACCCGTGGTAGCTTTGAGTGATATCGTATGGCTAGTTCTCCACGCAGTCTGCGGCGACACTTAGCGGAGCATGGCCAGCTGTCACCGGGCAAGGGTGCCCGCTCGAACGACGATCTCAGATTTGTCACTCAAACGCGACTGGATGCCCGCGTGAACAGCTGGACGAATACATGCGGCCCGGGGGGCCAAGTAAAAAAGTTCGACGAATGCGAGGTATATGTCGTTCTGGCATCGGATCGGTGTGATGCTGACAGTGAGACCCCGGCGTCCCCGGCGATTGTCCTCAAACTACGCGGTGACTACAAGGCCGACGCAGTTCATGACACTGGCTGCACAACTTCCAGACTCGAACAAAGGACGCAGACGCGGAGGGACACGGAACAGCGGCTAAGAACTCGGACATCGGAGTCACTGGGTCGCACCCACTCGCTGGCCCGTCGTCGAGGACGCTGTCCGCCCGATTGCTGCCGCCGTGAGGCGGCGCAGCGAAGCGACCGACGCGTCAGCTCGATGCAAACTCATCCATCAGGCCCTGACCACCCGCACCATCTCGGCCCGGGATCGGAACGAGCAAAACATAAGGGTAGCCGTGTTCAGTCACGCCTTTGCCGGGTGCGTCGAGAACGCCGTGATGCTGCGGATCAGGGAATTGTGGAGACTGCGCATTACATGCCAGTACGAAGGAGGTGAGCAGGCTGTGATCGAGGTGGGCGTGGGGAACGGTCTTCCGGTGTGCGAAGGGCCTTGGGCGTGTTCGACCATGGTTCCGTGTGCTGAACCCACAAGCGAAGACCCTCGCCCCCGGTCCGTCGTAGTCTTCTGCCCTGCTGGTGTGGGAGTTTGCAGCCGCTTTTGGCGCCAGGGCACGTTTCGGCTGCCGGTTAGCGGCTTTGGTGGCTTGGTGGTCAGTGAGCCGCATGAACGCAGCTGATGCGTGAGCGGGAGGCGGCAAGGTCAGGTACCTAAACCGGCAATTCACGAAACCACGGGACACAGACTGGCGTGCGTAGATTTTGCACTGCGTGGACAACAAGATTGACTGGCCCCATAACGTGGCCAAATCCACACCACCCATTTTAGGCGACATGGATAGCGAAGTTTTCTTATGTTCAGGACAACAATTATCCCACTGAGTGCTCCGTACGGCACCGGCTGATCTAGAAAAACCGTTTGGGCAAGAGGTATGCACTGCGTGGAGCGCGTCATTTGGGCGCGCTCCAAGGCCATCGTCTGTCAAGTCTTCAACTGGCTGGCAGTCTACACACGTTCGCTGGCTTCCTCCCGACCCTGGATCCCGGAACCATGTACGTGTGCTTTACTTTCCTCAGCCATCTCAGCATGGGGAGGAACTGGGGGCGATGGTAATCATTTCTTCATAGTACAGCATGTGACCTGCAAGGACATCGAGCTCCAGCTGGGACGCGCCGCGGCTGCAGACAGCGCAGAAGGCCACCGGAACCTCCAGAGATGTGACGATTGTCTGTCCTGATCTCCGTGGCTGGAGAGGAAGCAGACATGCAGGGAAAGGTTGTTGCTGTCCCCAGATGCTCGGGTGTCGTCGCCCATGAGAGGGATTCATGACGGATACATTTTGTTCTGTCAGTACTTATTCTCGAAATTCGAAGTAGCACTCTTAGTATCGACGGAAGCTTGGTTCCTCAGGTGGAAAGCAAGTAACAAATGCTGTCTACTGACCGAAAGACCTACCACTCGACAGATGTTAACTATAGGGAGTGGGGACTATAGAAGAGTCCTCGTTGCCCAAGGCATATCTATCTCATATACCTAGGCTATCTCATCCCAATCTCATCAAGTGCCGTGATCGCTCCCAATCTAACAGTACGGCATATTTGTGTGCCGGACTGCAAAAGTTTCGGAATCCGGGAACGTACCGGGGACATCCCGATCTTCAGTCTAGTGTTCTCCCGACTGAGCTATTTGTACAGTGACCTTGGATAGATCAAACGCCGTGGTTGCCTAAGCGCGGTATTCTGAGCACTCCATTATAATGAAAGGATTTTCATTCCCGGCATGCCGTACTTACGCATTTGCGCCATTTAGTAAGATAAGGCCTGGGTGTCCTTCGAGACTTTGACTGAGAAAGTGCAATCCTTAAAATATATCAGTCATGAAAGCAATTGGAAGAGACAAGAAAACACTGGGTGTTGTGCTACATGCATACACAGGGTTTTCTCTGAGGGCTCATTCTCCTAGCGCTCTCCGATCACCTGTTAACGCTTTACCCACACGCTCACGCCCAAGCTAGTCTCAATGTTGTCACATGAAACTCTAATGCGTAAATGTGAGGGCTGAAGTTCTCATCATGTGGAACGGAGGGAGAATAATCCACGGTATGATAGAACGAGAGAGAATGTTGTTGAAGCATTCAGCTTGTGAAGGATCCTTCAGCTTGTGAAGACGGCGGAAAAGGAGGCTTCGGCCCGTGGCGCCTATAACACCTAATAGAAAGAGCCCTCACTGGCTGGAGGCGCCGGGACGGGCTGACAGGACCATCAGCAGCGGTGCCGATCCGCGTCTCTCCTGTGACGTCACCGCAGCCCCTGGATGCTGCTCACGTCAGCCGAGCTATCACCACCCATCGGGACGCCCCACCGGCGCCACACAACATTGACTACAATCGCCGCTCTGCCGGCCAGGCACGGGTCAGCGACGCTCTCTCACAGCTGCTGAGATGGTGATGACGCCGTAGGTATTCATGTATGCGGCTGCATATGTGCGAAATATGCGGAAGGGCCGTTTAGTAGTCGGCAAAACCAGTTCGGTGATCACATGAGTTTTACTCGATTATTCGCAGCTGGCGATATTTGGTTTACCGTTTGGTAAGTTATCAGACATTAATAATTTTCCTCAACAAACATTATTTAATTGCAGGTATCATTTTAAATATGGTTTTCAGCAACAATGAAAAATAGCTGAACCAGCTGCGTAATATCGGATTATATAATTAAAACAGTTTGTTGAAAATTGTATTTATATAACCTTACGAAAATTACTTTTAATTTGTATTGCATCTATGTATCTTGTATATACATTTTTGACCACGGGACATAATCATATATTTTCGGCACGGGTCATGATTATTTCTTATGATTCATCTTTGTTTGTTTGTTATAGAAAGTTCATAGAAAGTTCATAGTTCATATACATGAATTCACTAAAGCTTGAATAATAACTTTGTAAGGAGGTTATGTAAATATATTTTGGCCATTACATATACAATGCCTTGCATTTAATGAGCACTTAACCAGGTAAAAATATTTGCTCCATAACCCATGATTGTTTTCAGAAAGTATGGAGATTAGTCAAAACCCACACTTTGGTCATGCTCTTCTTATAGCAGGTACACAAGGAAAAGAAGCACTTCAAATTTAACGAGTCTTTCGCCTAAATTTGTATTTATACTTTTTGCATAACCAATAGGCACATGTGTATTTTGCACCACACAACAATACAGGGACGTAGCCAAGGGGGCCACGGGGGCCATGGCCCCCTCCCTGAGCAAAATAAATTAACAATAGAAAAAATGGGTTATCTGAAAACCCGACCCTACCTCCCCTCCCCTGGTCAGCAGCATATGGCTGAGGAGCAAAAACTTGTTTTTTCCCACGTGCCCCCCCCCTGAGAAAAACCCTGAATACGTGCCTGCCACAATGATGTAGAGTTTGATTTAATTGAAAGAGACTTCAACGCGTTATTCAAACACTCATCCATAAACTTGTCAGTCCTACCCATTAACCTGAATACATAAAATTGATTGTAATTCTATACGATAGGTAAGACACCGTTACAAGGATTCGTAAGTGCAAGCTTCTGAAGATTAGCGCAATGTATGCTTGAACTATGTCTTATTGTTGTGCGGTAGACGTGTCCATAATCCGCATGGTTGCTACCGGTTAGGAATGGATCCAGCTAGATCAGAAGTAGGGAAATATCGGAATTGTGCGCGCTGCCATATTTTTACATTTGCAGTTTTCTTCAAATTCATAATATATTGAGTTGTGTGATAGCCTTGTTTCCATACCACCACTAAACAAACCATGCTTTCATACCCTCACTAAACTTTACAAGCCTATACCATTGACGTCCAGTTTACCTCATTACCCAAGAACAAAACACAATCAACAGATCAATGCAAGTGTTGAGATGCAATTTCCGTTATATTTTTTGATACATTAGCCTTTTTCACGATGGGTTATTTTGCGCGAAATGTTTTAAAACATTTGTAAGTGTTTTAAAATGTTTTAGTAGTAGCCGCTTTCACGATGGACTATTGTCGAAAAAAATGTTTTAACCCTCGCCCTACGGTCCCCATGCGGTGAGGCGTTAAAACATTTCTCGCAAATTAGGCCCATCGTGAAGACGGCACCACGGAAACATTTTTTTTATGTTTTAAAAACATTTCGCGCAAAAAGAAGCCATCGTGTGAAAACGGCTATTAGCACCTTTACCTTGGGGAGTAGGGGAAGAACGTACTCCAATGTCAATGAGAGATGTTGTTTCTCAGCAGTAAACATTGGGTAGTCACTCAACCAGCAGCAGACACGCTCAAGGGTTGAACCACCAGTCAATACATCGAAATGCAGCATTATATGGCATGATGCAGACATGCACTGGATGATTCAATCGCACTTGATGGTGACCTGAGAGGCTCTACTAAAATATGATCTTCAAACTCATCATTTCATTACGCTCAAACATGATGAGTTATTATTGACTGACAGACCACGACACAATTGGGGCAAAGTAACGTCTGCCACCGGCCCATTGATTGATGAGCCTTCTAAGTAGGGGTATCAGCTCTCGCGGCTGGCACCTGGCCAGAAATCGGTGACGGGACCGGTCGAGGTTAGGGTCAGGGTCGCGCGCCTCTGCAACACTGCCGGGCGTCGCCCCGACCGGTTCCTGGCAAATCTGCACAGTATGCAAAACTGCCGCCTCACAATACCAGCATCGAGAGACGCTGCACTCAAGTGCCGGTCACGTGCTGACAGACATGTGCCTCGATCCCGGGATCCAGCTACAATCCATATGTCTGTGACCTGTGTCCCTGGGATTCATATGGGACACCAGATTCAGGTACACAATAAGCCGAAGGATCCACGAAGATTTCCGATCCTAATGTATTGTATGATTAGGGATAAATAATTTACGTCGAAGGATCCAGGATGACCCCAGATCTTCATGCATTTTATGCCGAGGAATCCACTGGAATTCAAGATCCAAGTTCGGGATCCAGGCACAATTTTGGACTACATACCAATATTGTTTACTAATAAGGTTTACCCCCCTCCCCACGAGAGAGAGAAACGACTCCAAGTGTGACGTCAGAGCATTTGACATCAATATTTTGCAATGTGGTTGGCCCAGAAATGTGCCTAAGACCGAGATCCAGTTGAGATCCGGATATATGCGTCCTGTGTCTAGGGATCCACAAGAGGAGCGAGATCCAAGTACACAACAAGCCGAGGGATCCACAAAGATCCAAGATCCTGATATATTGTATGCCATGGGATCTACAGTTTACGCCGAGGGATCCAGGAGGATCCCAGATCTTCATGCACTTTACGCAAAGTGTTCCACTGCAGGGGCCTGAGATCCAAGATCTTCATGAATTTTATGCCGAGGGATCAACTGGGATCCCATGTCCAACTTCGGGATCCAGGCACAGGTCTGTCACGCGCATTACCAGCACTTAATGGACCCGGCTCAGCACAGCACGGCACTTCACGGCCATCCAGCTTAATTTGCCTTCCCATACCGCAACTTCCGTCAATGGTGCAATAAAGTCCGCACTTGTTGCAAGTCTCAAACAATATTATAATTTGCTTATGAGAAACATAAAACATCAATATTTATGTTCGAAGCCATCCGTAGGCACTCGAGAGCCCCAGCATTATTGACTATATTTCATGGCACGAACGCAACTTTTAACGATTATCAGTAAATTTGGTAATTTCCTCGTTTCTACCTGCCATTCCACCGAAGCACCGCTCTCTCACCTGACCACCATGGTGTGACGGGCTGCAACACTGGCAGATCAGAGTCCTGTCCCTCGCTGACCGCAGCAGAGTGGGGTGTGATGACTGTCCGCCGCCGCCGGCCGCCGTCTGTCTGTCTGTCTGTCTGTCTGTGGGTCTGTAGGGCCGTCTATGTCGACTGCCGTGGAGGGGCTCCACTCGGCCGCAGCCGCGGCTGGTTGACGGTCGTCCTGGCCGCCTGGCCGCCTGGCCGCCTGCCCCAGGCTGCCCAGGCCTGCTCCTACTGATCCACTGAACGCCGCCGAAGACGCCGATTGGTCCTCGGCGCGGTCACGTGACCCGATCGGCCCCGCTGCCGACCGGCGGACACGGCTCAAAATTGCATTTTGTCCGCGCGAATGAGCAGTTTAAACAGGGGTGCGATGAACGCAAACGAGTTGGCAGACTGGATATTGACACTGCTGAGCAGTGTTGCTGATTATCAGCGTTGGAAAGATACAAGTTCGTGCGGGACGAGGCAGCTGCAAACGACAGAGAAATGCGTATCGACCAATCTGCCCGTGAAATGTGGATTGCGAGAAACCGGAAAATTCCGGGAATCAAATTAAAACGATGTGTCAATATGAATGTTGCACATGCTTCAGCAAACTTATTATAACTGGGGTTGTGGTAGATTGTGAAGATAAAAAGTACGCTTTTCTGTGACCAGGCATGACCTCACAACTGCATATATATTTGTGTACACCAGTTGAAACTGCTATCTCACGAATTTCCGAGATCTAGGTTTTGTAAAACTCAGATCTTTTATCTTGCTTGATCAGGGATCGTGTTTTGAAAATTATTAAGAGATACCATGAATCTTTCATACAAAATCCTACGGAATGTTCTTGACATTTTAGTTCCTAAGTTAAAATTTGACGCGGTATCCTTAGTTTCCTGAAAGGAAAAAACACCCTTGTATTTATAAGAACCTAAAAACAATAGCTTAGGCTTCCGTTATGGTATAATAATTACTTTATTATAAATTTAAGAATGGGATACAATTATTTCCTAATTCAAAGTTGTAAAATTGGAGAAAAAAAAAACAGTGAGCCCCATGAAGGTCACTGACAGAGTTGTCCGTCCCTACGTCCTATATGTAAACAAGTCGCAGGGCCAGAAATGAAGCAAATGCGCCAAGACGCGTGACAAAGTCCCTGATGGTCAATTAGTAAGAAAGCAACGACGCTAAATAGGCCGTTGTGGGTGGCCAAGTTGAGCTGCCGACGATTTAATTGCCAGTTTTTTATGTATTGTTTGATGATCTTTTTGGGAGGAATTGATTTTTTGTCAAGATAATATATACCATATGTAGTGTTGTATACCAACAGCCAGATACAAAGTTATACGAGACTTGTAATGCTTTTCCGTCGTTTAGGGGTGGCCTTAAATGGTATCCCACGCCCTGGTATCACGTCATCAAACGTCATTTCCAAGCAATGATGCTGTTAAGTCTTCCTCGAATATATCGTGTGCTTATTAGAGGTGCAGAATTGCTAGAATAAAGACGTAGTCCCAAATTATAACTATAATTTAATCATAATTGGACTAATATAAATTATATTGTCCAAAATAACAAAGCGAGTTAGCAAGTATTTGACTCAGGTTGGTATCCGAGCGTTGTTTTATATAACATCACTTGAAGCTTTGAAAGAGCTGGACCACGCCAACGTGAAAACAATCGGCAAGACAAGCCTGTTCACATTGATCACGCCAAGATAGAAGCTTGATCTGATCCGCGGCATAATACAAGTGGGGAATCCCACCGAGTTCTTGTTGATACAATTACGTTCATTAAACTACGTTCAGATAACCCTTCCAACCATATTATATACACATACGTGTGCAACATGCGAAGAACTATATTGAACACACAATGCCAATCATGGCACAGGGCGCCATGGTAAGTTGGAAATGTCCTGAACACTCAAAACTATGCTCACTTACAAACAAACTTCAGCACATTTCCACGATATAAGTACAGCATAAAATTAGGGGAGAGTGCCCAAACGGCGCCAGGTTTTCCTAAAATTCCGCCCATGTCAATATCTCGAAAAATGTCAGCCTATTATTATATTTTTAGTGCATATTATTAATCCCCATCACTGACTCATTATATTCCGGGTTCTTGCTGTTCGCCAAGCAAAAGTCAGTGTTCGCTGTAAGGAAGTCATTTTTCGAAATGTTGTGTTTTCTTATCTGGAACATGCAATGTTTACTGCACTGTTATGTTTTATGTGTGAAAGTTAGAAAGAAGTGAAGTGGCTTGAATTTAGGAATAGCATGCATTTGTAATCCTTTTTGAGAAAAATAGGACACTTCAAAAACTTAGCATGTCCGCCGTATTTGCGTTTTCCCGACTTGCAGTGAATTCTGAAACGCGCCCATACATATTGCGCCCAGTGCACTGTAACACTGCGCCCATGGCGGCAATTTAGGCACCCGTGGTATTTGACCCGGTGGTAATAACCTCATGGTAATTTTGGCCTTTGTGAGACTTAAAAACAACCTTTTTCCCACATAAATTATAGGTACGGTGAACTCGTTTCCAAACATAAACTTACACACAACTATTGCGAAACCGAACGGTTTTATTTCGTATATTTGCAAAGTCGAATAACAAGTGAAATAACATTGGAAAAAGCTAGGTCATCTAAATGCGCCCGGGTCATGTGCCAATTAGGGACACGCTGTGCCTATATGCGCCTTTTTGCAGGGGTCACGAAAAATCCTACAGCTTACCATACAAATTGATTCCGATTGTTAAATTGATGAGTTTATTTTGCTAGAAAAAATGTCCGCGATCGCGTACTGAAGCCTTCATTTAAATTTATACGACGTATTGCTAAGCACATGACGTGTTTTCGCTTAAGGGGGCGCAATATGGGCCACTCTACCTACAGCAGCTACCTATATTCATAACATCATACAGCATATATTGTAAATAGGTATGTCATCTGCGGGCCGGCTGATGGTCAACGGGGTATCTTAACCCGTTTCCGAGCTTCAAAGTACGAACAGAGCAATATATCTTTCATAGCGTTCATAACAGGACTAACATGCTTCACAGTATTGGTGCCTGAGCGCCTCCCGCTGCACGGGCCAGTGAAGAAGTACGCCAGAGGGATTTTCATGCGGGACGTCAGACCGTGAATCGTGAACGTGAGAGCTTGGGTTGCCTCGATGTCCATCATATTCTTCGGTCTCCGTAATTCACAAAACCTTCAACGCGATCTTTCGAAATGTCATAGTCAAGTGCCTTTTTTATTTGCATTTCGTCAAACGTTAATACTACCATTTTGTCTTGGGAAGACATACTCCTTAGAAAGCAAACAAATCATCTGCAGCGTCTCATGATTACATCCGCTACTCGTCTTCATCATCTCCTTCCAACGTGCCAGAGACCTTGTTGATGGCAAAAGCCAGTAGGCCTGAGGTCTTCTTAACCCGCTCACCGACGGGGGGCGGATATCCGCCCCCTATAGGTTTTAGTCAGAGACTAGCGGGAAACGGTGTGTGAAGCGCCGCCAAATTTCTCGATACCTTGTTTGGGCATCAATCTACCCACACTTTCTGATTTTTTTCTTTCTAACTTTCAAGGTCACGTTGTCAGGTCACATTAAGTGACCCTGACCTCAAGGCAACTTTTGTAAGTTTGACATCTTGCCGAAAGCACAAGTGGTGAACCAAACCAGTTTGAAACTCACAGTGTGTATAAGGCCTCGAGATCTACAGTTCTTATTATCTGGATTTTTTATATCGGTGACCTGAGGTCAGTCAATTTTGTGATCCTCCCATTAAAGTCAAAGGGAGAAAATTGAAATGCGCACCAATGAACAAACCTGGCTAAATGTGGACAGTTTTCATCCTAATCACTATTTTGAAAGCTTAAGCAGAAGGATGCATGTTGTATTTTCTTCCGTAACCTCTTTAAGGTCAAAACAATGTGCCCCCAGGTCATATGATTTTTATACAATAACTCCTCTTCTACGTGAGTAGAGTGCTGTGGTTTTCACCTTGCTGTTTCTCTTGTCGACTTCCAATCGATTGACATAAAATTTGACTTGACTTGGACATGACTCAGGTTCAGGTCAGGTATTTTTTTAGTTTGAA
The DNA here is from genome assembly GCA_014673585.1 of Semibalanus balanoides. Lineage (NCBI taxonomy): Eukaryota > Metazoa > Arthropoda > Thecostraca > Balanomorpha > Balanidae > Semibalanus > Semibalanus balanoides. Next base: position 21,217 of record VOPJ01005575.1, read on the forward strand.
CATAGCTAGATTTAGGTGCAGTAAATTGATTCGAGCCGTGATGTGAGAAAACACGATGGTGGCAAAAGCGATAGCCCTACCGTGATACCTAAAACGTAATAAAAACGTTTTCCAGAAAAATTAAAGCATTTGACCTTCGCTGACCTCTGGAGCCTTAACTATTAAACCCTATCTCAAATCTGAGGACAATAGCCGAAATAGTGTTTCAAGGGCCATTGCAGTTTTTTGGATTTGCTCCTAGCTTATGTTAGTTACTGAGCTAGCCGGATTATGTGAAAGCAATGCTCAATTTACTCGAATATTTGAAAATTGATCTGTTTTGACCTCTGGTGACCTCAATATTGACCTGATCAAACAATAGTCTAGTATTTTTCTCTAGGACTCGTCCGGGCCTTACCTCACGCCGTTTTCCGCTTTTTTCCTCGCTACCGTCTTTTTTTAGCTACGTCTTTTTTAGCCTTTTACAACTGCTTTTTCGATCTTGATAGCCGGACCCTGAGACGGTTGAGGCTTCTCCTCATTCGTTCCTTTGACGCATCTTGTTTTCTTTCTTTAATGCGGGCGGGAATGAATGAGCAGGTGTGACTGGAGGTTAAGACTGATGGAATCGATATCCAAAACCTCTGGAGACTGATCGAACTGCGCACTGCCTTGCTCATCGATCTGTGACGATGATTTGGTCGACTTGCCCAGCTCTTTTCGGCATCGGCTGCATAACCATGATGAACGTTTTAACAAGCCGGTATGGCTTCTCAACAAAATTGTAGATGGTTTCCGAAGACACGAAAAAATCAGCCGATGAATGTTTTTTTAGTAGGGTTGGAGCATGCCCAGTGATTGTCCTTAACCAAGGAGGCATGGTGCAGTGGCGCGATAAACGTGCAAGGACCTATGAAGTAGGAGCCTATATGAACTCAATGCACAAACTTCTATTACGTATTATATTGGCCAACGTAAGTTGAACAAAATTGCTTTCAAGAAAGTTCCTGCCAAGAGGTCAAATTAGCAAATTTATTGCTTTTCGCTTTTCTTCCGATTCATATTCTGCTCACGTGATTTATCAACGAGTAGTATTGCCAATTTAGCAGATAGGAAGCCAACTAAAAATATAGAACAGAGAAACGCTCTTCACGATATGCTTCCAAAGGACCTCGCTCTTTCATCTCATTAACAATATTTATAGTTAGAACCCATGTTTTTTATGCACTTTATGAAAACATTGGATGTTTTCTAACATTGAATGCAATAAAATTACCGAATAACAGGGACAATCAACTGCTTATAAAAGCTTATGAAATGTTGTTTGATTTTAGGCTCGGTGCTATTTCACCATGCTTTGAAGATGTCGTTCTTTGATTAGTTATTAGTTGAGACCCATGTTTTTATAGCACTTTATTGCGGTATTTGAATGTCTTTCTGCATCGGAATGCATTAAATGTGCCAAAAACAGAGACAATCAGTTTGCCGTGAGCCATGAAGTCGTGTACTTTTTTTTATGGGCTCAGGGCTCTCTCACTAGTTTTAAAGACCTCGTTCTTTGGTTAATTTATAGTTGAGAACCCATGTTTTTTATTGCATTTTATTACGAAAAATGAATGTATTTCTACATTGAATGCATTAAAATTATGAAAACAGGGGACAATCAACTGCATAGGGCTTATAAATGCGTTGTTGATTAGGCTCGGTGCTATTTCACCATGCTTTGTAGATGTCGTCCTTTGATTAGTTTATAGTTGAAGAACCCATGTTTTTTATATAGCACTTTATTGCGAATTAACATTGGAGTGTCTTTTCTGCATCGAAATGCATTGAAATGTGCCGAAAACATAGAGGACAATCAAGTGCCGTGAGCCATTTAAGTACGTAGTACATCTTTTTATTGGGCTCAGGGCTCTCTCACTATGTTTGTAAAGACCTCCGTTCTTTGACTTAATTTATAGTTGAGAACCCATGTTTTTTATTGCATTTTAATTACGGAAATTGAATGTATTTCGACATTGAATGCATTAAAATTTTCCGAAAACGAGGGACAATTAAGTGTCAGCTTGTTATCAAATTGTGTAGTTTGATAAAGCTCAGTGCTTGTTCTTGTTTGAATGCTGCTATTTCCATTTCCTATAATATGTCATAGTATACTTGTTACTATTTTATCTATTAAACATAAAAATATAATGCAAAGGTAATGTTTATTGCATCTGGCTCTAGTATACCGTAGCTGTCAGCCGGAGTCGACTTGTTAAAAGCATAAATTTGCTGGTCTAAAATACTGTAAACGTCATGAATCGTCATACATTTGCTTTTATTTGCGCGGAAGGAACTTCTTCCAGGAGAAAATGCATTACACGGAAAAATCGAAGTGTCTTCAACTTGTTTATTTATTTACACTATGATAATATAAGCCATATATAGTGTTGATTATACCAACAGCCAGATACAAAAGTTATACGAGGGGGGGGGGGGGGGGGGGGGGGGGGGGGGGGGGGGCGGGGGGGGGGGGGGGGGGGGGGGGGGGGTGGGGGGGGGGGGGGGGGGGCGGGGGGGGGGGGGGGGGGGGGAGGGGGGGGGGGGGGGTGGACTTGTAATGCTGAAAATGTATTTAACAATTTCAAAACCAGTACACCTAGGTCGCCATAGGAGACCAAGTAAGCTGTTACTTAGGTTTTCTTGTTTGTTCAACAGCTGTCAAATGCATAGGATCGACGGTCATATCATCCAAACAGGCATGATTCAAAATATATGTTCCACTCCATTGCGTATAAAAAACAAGACGGGAAAAGACAGCAGTTTGATGAGATCCACAAGTACTTGCAAGTAGTGGTCATTGGAAGTGTGGAACGCTTATCAACTTTAACTTGAAATATATTTCGGTAGGAATATTTTTATGCAAAATGTGATGAGCTTACAATGTATTTTTTTCTCGTCTATCGATTTCAATTCATAACTCCTTTTTTGTGGGATAGATAAATATTTCCCTTTAATACCATGTACAATTTTGGCAATTCATCACTGACGCTGATGTATTATATCTTTCCATTGTTTTATGTTATGAACCGACTCTCAAATGTCAACATAAATGTGGGTAATTTAGTAGCACAGTATGATAAACTTATTAACCTATCCAACACGAATTGCGTTTTACGGCGAATCGAAATAGTTCAGTAGGTAAAAAAGTAAATCGTTGCTGTGTATATACCAAAATATCTTGGTCACTGTAACACCAGTAGTTCCAAAAACATTATGCATCCGCAGGAGCAATAAAGCTATCATATCACGTTTACCAGACTTCCCTGTGGCAACTAGGAATAATAGCTCGTCTTCAGGGAAGGTAATGACAATGATCACGCAAAGTGTCGGTATAAGTTACGGCTAGTGCAGATTTAATGAGATGCCGTAATGCTTGATGCACAGACGATGGGTATTTAATGCTTTCATGAGGCCTAGGATAATAATACGCTTACGTACAGCCTACAGCTAGTTCCAATAAAATAAATAGTCTGCGTGGATTCAGATGCGATTTGAGATGTCCTTTGCGTGCTATTGGGTGATTGAATTGTCTCGAAACACGGTTCGTGATGGTCAAATCATCTCAACGACTGGTGCGCCACTACATGGAAAAGGCCCCATAATTGTTCCTTCCAATCATTCGTATGCAGCTATAACAATCTTATTGCATTATATAAGTCTTTTTCGGTATGTGGGATGCTGGAGGGAATTTTAAATTAATTGGATTAGCTGTTAGACATGTAATACGGACCGAGGCCTCACGAGTCACGTATGTGTGTAATATGTATTTATGTATGTACCTACATACATACCTCTGTGTGTTAAGCACTGGTAAGCGTTTTCAACCAATCACCTGGCTCTTGAATTTATACAGCGCTTCAAAACGGCTAGTTGAACGCCGTTTTTCTTTAATTAAGTTGCTTTTAGTGCTACTGTTTTTCATACACCTATTTCCTATTTTCACCTATTTTCTATATACACCTATTTTCATACACCTATTTTATTTTGAAAATCATTGCACTGATAACATGTTTAATATTATTAACTGTAGTTCTTCATATATATTTGTGGACGCCAGCTGAAAATGTTAATGGTGGCTGGGGCGGATCCAGAGGGGGGGCTGCAGAGGGGCGCAGTCTCCCCCAGGCGCCCGGGTCGCGGGGCCGGGCCGTGTTTTGGCCTCCCCCAAACCTACCCGGCTTGGGGAGGCCAAAGCACGGCTCGACACCGCGACCCGGGTGCCTGGGGGAGGTTGCGACCCTCTGCATCCCCCCTTTTTGATCCGCCAGTGAATGGCGGCAGCATTTCCATATTTATTTTAACCATTATAATTTACTGTAACAGCAAAGGGTGAATTACCAGCCATGCCAATAACTAATAACAAATTTAGCCCTTCGAGCGTGCAACAGACGCTGCTTTGCAGCGTTACCTCAACTCTAAAATAGTGTATGTTGTGTGCTGCATAGCATTACCAGCTACAGCATTGCTTTGCATTAACCCGCAACCAACTGGGCCCTACTGGGCCCTGAATTTGGGCCCAGCGCCGGCTCCGTGGTCCTGAAAATTGCATCTCTAGTTTGAACACACACCCCTTCTAACTGGGCTCCCATGGCACGTAGACCAAAAACAAAAAACACTGTTCGAACCATCATCAAAATCAATTCCTAACTATTTTATATGTTTTTTCACTCACGTCAAAATTCAGTTCACCAGAGGTCGTCGAAGGTCAAAGTTTCCAGTTTAAGGACATTGCTCCAGCAGCCGCCAAATATCTCGGGAACTATGCTGTCTAAAAACAAACGTAAAAAAACAATCATCAGCCATTTAAATTTGCAATCGACCTAGTTGTCCTCAAATTTGACCTCAGGTTAATAGCTTAGGCTCTAGAGGTCATTAAAGTCAAAAATGCTGATTTTTGGCAAAACATAT
>VOPJ01005576.1:0-26148 GCA_014673585.1 Semibalanus balanoides
TTCTTGTATAATATCTAGTTCAGTGAAAGTGCAGGCTCTTGAAGGCTTTCGACATTTTCAGCTCAGAAGAACATGAAATTAGCTCTATTGGCTTTCGATGGATATAATAAGCCTTAAATCGCCTTTAACTTCTCTCTGGAAACCTTCTGTCGCCTCTGTTTCATCTTGCCTGATCTCCAAACGATTTAATTTTTACATTAATGTCCTCCAATCTTTCTGGTTTCCGATATGTCAGATCTCGGATCTTTGATTTTGTATCGGTCAGATATCTCCTCTGTGCGACGTCGATCGATCCCGTTTCCGTTCGATTTGCGATACTCTCCTTTGATCAATTTTTTAGGTTGATATCGTCCTTGATTTCATTAACCGTATCGATATGCTTGACCGTGTTATCCGTGTGGATCCTGACATGTGCACCCTGATCGCTCATGTGAACCTTCTGATTCTGATAGTGAGTTGATTGACTCAGCTGTGAACTGACCTCATGTACCAGCGTTGCTACCAGACGACATCCATTTACTCGCAATATCCGATGTGCATACGAACTCTGGCCATCAATTGTGACCTGGCCTGCATATGACCCGGCATCCTGACCTCAATGTGACCCGAACTCGTGTGACACCTCTCTCATGTGAACCTGACCTCATGTAGTGTGACTATGTGACCCTGACCTCAATGGTGACCTGGCTCATGTGACCGCTGGAACCTCCATGTGACCGTTCACTAGAACCTATGTGACTGACGCTACGTGATGACCCTCGACCTCATTGACCCTCGACCATCATATGAATGTGAACCGTCGTATACGCTTGAGCCGTCGATGTGACCTCGTGTGACGCCGGCTCCACAGACGGAATCGTGTCCTACTCGATGCGTCAGGGCGATACCTATTCTTCCGAGGTCAGCTTGCGTGACCTCTCGTTCGATGGCGAGCTGCGCCGTGGCTTCCTATCACGGGGACTAGGTCAGCTCAGTGACGGAATGGTCGGAGGCGACAGCTTCATGGAGGACCGTGGACACGGTAAAGGTGAGTCCTTGGCTGATGCTGCAACCATAGTTTTTCTCGTAATATTTCGTCTCTTGTGAGGGAATGTTTGCATTTATTCGTGGCTCACCTCCACCTATTCCGATAGGAGGGAAGAAGTGTGAAGGAGTTGGCAAGGAACTTAGGTGTCACAACGTATAGAGCTTTAAAGGCGGTGTACTTTGAATATGAAAGGGAAATATTCACCTCCGATAAAGTTGTTCGTCCTCGTCCTCAATTAGGTAGGGGGATCAGAGCCAAAATAGAAGAATGCCAAACTATTTTTATCATCGTTCGCGGTTGCAATGTATTGCAATGTAAGTTTTCAACTAAGTGGATAACAAATTTATGGTCATGTGACATGCGAGGTAAGATAATAAGGAATTAGCTTATAGTGTCATTCTGTCTCGAAATATTGTACTTCATTTGCACTACATCACACTAAATGTCTTACTGCATACCAACTTCATCATCATCAGCATGTTTATTAAGCATACATGAAGTAGCACGCGAACATAAAGCAGAAGAGTGCAAAAGCAAAAGCTTAAATCAAAGCACTCTGTCTGAAAGAAACAAAACGTTAAATTGCGACCACCGCCACAGACCAGCCCGCCCAGATTTGTCCACTTGGCCAGTCCCAGTGCGCCCCGCTGGGGAAGTCACGTCCACTTGCAAATGAGGCTTCAAAGAAGTTATGGGACTTCCTATTTTAGTATAAATCAATAAATCGGTTGGAAGCACGTCATAATTTTGGAATAGGAGGGCCACCTCCTGACCACTATCGTTTCTGAGACGTGTACAGTATAATAATACTTGTAGTTGATTTCAAGGTAGTTTATTTCTTAAGTCCAAGATTAAGAATACATATTGTTAAACAAGAATTTGCTTTGTGATGTAAATTTGGAGCATGAAAGAGTGTAATGACAAGTATTTTATGTGCAACGTCAATACTGACACGCAGGCGAAACTAATTTTTTAAATGCAAAATAATTTGGAATTTAGGTTAGAAATATTCATTTTAAGTATCGGATGCAAAATATTCCTACTTTGATGCCATAATGTATAGTAATGGGGTTAAATGGGCACGCCCATGTGCGAGAGTTACAGCTGATTCGTTTGATGATGGTACTAAGTGCAACATCTACCCATCCCAGTTTTGGTTTCACTGTAACCACATTATCACAAAGAGCACAACGAACAACAACTAGAGCTAAATGATGTTAATTTTTGTGTTAACGGATTACGTGTTGATAAATGCTACGAACACGAAAATACGAAATACGAAGACGGAGCAACAGCACGCATGTCTTATATTCCTGCCCCTAGATGGCACTAGTAGTAAACGTCTGAAGTTATGCTGTACCGCATAGCTTGAAACCGAAATATGCCAGCTGCGCAGTGGGTTAGGCGGTAACGAGTCATTCTGGTCATAACAAGTGGGTAATAATACCCTTGCTTTTTAGAAACACGGTTTCGAATGTTTTTTGTAAGGAGGTTGTTCAAAATGATAATTTTTGCTAAAATAAATATTATTTTATTCAAAAGAAAGGCCAAAATTAGTTTTCCCTGATTTCCTATTTGCATTGTCTATTTATCTTGTTCTAACCGATTCATTACGCAACATTATTCTCTGTGAATACTTAGCGGTTTACAAACACCTAAAGTTTCCTAGCAAAACAGGTCCTGTATTGATTGAGCCGTTCGTTAGGAAGCTTGTTTGTCATATTCAAACTTGATTACAAAACAGCACCACACTCCCCGTCACCACTGTTATAAATCTCCACCACCACAGCCGCACATTCCCCAAGTTCCTCACGGAAGCGCGATGCCACTGCTCGCCGCTTGGACACGCAACACGCACACAGCTCACGGCGCATGTCAAGCACGCAGACACAGCACTGGCATAACAGCAGCAGCAACTGTCACAGCAACAGCACTGGTCAACAGACGACAGCACTGGGGTTCCCCAAAAGCACCCAAGCCCATGGTTCCCCCCAAAAGCACACAGCACTGGCACAGCACAATCATCTGTCACAGGACACACAGCTGTTTACACGACACAGTATGTCACAGCACACAGCTGTCACAGCAACAGCACTGGAACAGCCACAGCACTGTCAGAGAGCACAACAGCATGGTACACGCACAACAGCACTGGCACAGCACACAGCCTGGCACAGGCACACAACACTGCACAGGCACACAGCACTGACGAACAGCACAAGAACTTGACACTTATACAGCACTGGCACAGCACACATATGACACTGGCCAGCAACAGCGCTGACACAGACACATAACTGACAATCACAAGCACTGGCACAGCACACAACACTGTCACAGCACACATCACTGGCACAGCACACAGCACTGTCACAGCACACAACGCTGGCACAGCACACAGCGCTGTCACAGCACACAACACTGTCACACACAGCACTGGCACGCACACAGCACTGGCAAGCACAGCCAGACTGTCACAGCACACAGCACTGGCACGCCCGCATCTGTTACAGCGACACAGACTGTACAGCACAGAGCACTGTAAGAGCAGCACTGGCACAGCACTGGCACAGGCACATCTACTGTCAATCAACAGCACTGTAATGCAGCAGCATGGCCAACAACATCGTCATAGGCACACAGACTGGCACAGCACACAGCACTGTCACAGCACACAGCACTGGCACATCACACAGCACTGGTACAGCACACAGCACTGGCACAGCACACAGCACTGGCACAGCACACAACACTGGCACAGCACACATCACTGACACATCACACAGAACTGACACAGCACACAACACTGCGACATCACACAACACGGCACAGCACACAGCACTGACCAGCAAACATAACGACACAGCACACATCCAACTGGCACAGCAAACACCACTGGCCGCACACAACTGCACAGACCAGCACTGACACAGCACAACAACAACTGTCACAGCACACATATGGGCAGCAGCACACAGCATGGCACAGCAACAGCATAGTCAAGCAACACAAGACGGTCACAGCCACAACCTGTCCACATCACAATTCATGTCACAGCACGCAGCACTGGCACAGCACTGGCACAGCACATATCACTGTCACATCACACAGCACTGTCACAGCACGCAGCACACTCAGTCACAGCACACAGCACTGGACAGCACCACAGCATGGCACAGCACACAGGAATGTGCACACACACAGATGGCACAGCAACACAGCACTGAAACAGCACACACACTGTCAAAGCACCACACTGTCAAGCACACATCGACTGACACATCACACTACTGGCACAGCAACTCACTGTCACAGCACACAGCACTGGCACAGCACACATCACTGTCAAGCACAGCAGCACTTCACATGCACACAGAAACTGTACCAGCAACACAGCAATGGCACAATACACAGCACTGGACAGGCAACAGCATGTCACAGCACCATCATGTTACAGCCATCACTGTCACAGACACAAGCACTGCACAGCACAAACAATGGTAAAAGCACACAGACTACCACATTGCACAGCGATGTCACAAGCACACAGCACCTGTCCAGCACACAGCACTGTACACAGCAACAACAGCACTGACACAGCATGACACAGCACACAGCCACTGGTAACAGCACACAGCACTACAACACGCACACAGCACGACACATACACAGTAACTGTCACACACAGCACTGGAACAGCAACACATATGTCACAGCAACACACTGGCACAGCAACACATCACTGTCACAGGCAACCTGGGCAGCAGCACACATCACTTGTCAAGCACACAGCACTGTCCAAAGCACACTCACTGTCAACAACTACAGCATGTCAAGCACACAGCACTGTCACAGCAACACTCAAAGGTGTCAACAGCACACAGATGATACGGACGGCGCCACATGTGATGAAGACGGCTGCCTGCAGCCCGTAACAGGGACGCCACAATGTATGAAAGAACGGCTGCTGCAGCGTAACAGACGGCGCCACATGTCATGAAGACGGCTGCTGCAGCCAGTACAGGACGGCCCACATGTCATGAAGACGGTGCTGCAGGCCAGTAACAGAGGAGGCGCGACATGTCATGAAGACGTGCTGCAGCCAGTAAGGACGGCGCACATGTCATGAAGACGGCTGCTGCAGCTCAGTAACAGGACGGCGCCACACTGTACTTGAAGACGGCTGCTGCAGCCAGCTGACAGGACGCGCCACAATGTCATGAAGCGGCTGCTGCAAGCCGTAAACAGGACGGTGGCGCACATGTCATGAAGACGGCTTGCTGCAGCAGTAAGCAGGACGGCGCCACATGTGCTGAAGACGGCTGCTGCAGCCAGTACAGAGGGCCACGATGTCATGAGACGGCTGCTGCAGGCACAGTAACAGGAAGCGCCAATGTCATGAAGACGCTGCTTGCAAGCCAGTGACAGGACGGCGGCCACATGTCATGAGACGGCTGCTGCAGCGATAAAGGACGGCGCCACATGATGAAGACGGCTGCTGCAGCCAGTAACAGGACGGCGCCACTATGTCATGAAGACGGGCTGCTGCAAGCAGTAACAGGCGGCGCACATGTCAATGAAGACGGCTGCTGCAGCCATAACAGACGGCGCACAATGTCATGAAACGGCTGGCTGCAGCCAGTAACAGGACGCGCCAACATCATGAAGACCGGCTGCTGCAGCCAGTAACAGGACGGCGCCACATGTCATGAAGACGGCTGCTGCAGCCAGTGACAGGACAGCAGAGGCCCATCCGACGGCACTGGAATCGTCTGGCACTGGATCCATCACTAGAACCATAGCTGGAAGCATCGCTGGAGCCATAACTGGAACAATCCCGACGCCAGAGAGCTGCTGTCGCCGTGTTCCAGTGTTGGTCACTTCAGACCAGCGTGCACTGGTGTGCTCCGTTTACCAAGTCTCACCGTGTGCATTCTGACCCAATGTTTCTCTATTATTGATGTTTTATACTCCAACCAGCCCATACTCCTCCGTATTGTTCCTTCTGTTTGAAATGTGTTTAATGTTCAGCGACACCGAAGTCAATAAGTCAGATGTGTACATTCTACGATTCTCGAATAAATGGAAGAAAACACATTTAAATACTGTAAGAACCTATGTTTCGTGATGCGATATTGTTCAATGCTCTTTGAAACATATGATTTATTTCCTATCGTACGAAATATCTGCATGTCAAGTTCTTTGAAAAAAGGAATACGCATAATGCAAAAATGAGCAGACTTCAATTTTCAGAGGCATATGTGTTTGGTATTTTAAAATATGTATTGTTATATTACTTGTTAATTTTATATAAATTACGCTTAAACTGGCAACAGTTAGAGACACAGTCAAACGCCATTGGCGGGGGGGGGGGCGTTTGTCGCCCCTCATCATCTTCCGAATCAATAACAGCAGCGAGACGCACAAAGCGGCAATTAAAAGCTGTCAGTGAAATCCGTCGAAAGTAAATCCGAAATTGTCAAAATATGATATATTTCAGGTCGTGGTCAGGTCGAAGGTCAACATTGAGGTATTTGAGTATTTGGGCCATTCTTTTAATCCAAAACCTTAGATTGAGACTATTATCGTACAAAGTGCTTGCAAAGGTATAATCTATGATATAATGCATCTCTTGCATAAGCAAAAAAGAAATCGTAAGCAAAGATCAAGTTCAAGATAAGGTAACATAAGGTCACTATTGGCAGGAGATCTACGAAAGTTATGCGACACATGCTTATGGGATATCTTACACGTAAAATTCGATAATATCAGCGATTTTCACAACCTGACAACATATAAGGTCAAGTTTAGGTGACTTCAGATCAGCATTTAAAATTGATAAATTTAAATACAAAAATGCATGTTTATAGACCAGTTTTGCCTCAGAAATAGAGTACCTACTGGCATTTATTGGTCAGTATCAGGTCACGACTATTAATAAAAAACAATTTCAAAATATGAATGTCATGAGTTACTCATACTTATAAAGCCATAAATCAGTCAAAAATAAATATGTTGCATTTTAAATCTGATCTAGGTGTTGTGCGTATAGTGATTCACCACTATTTGTTCGATTATTAAAGGCTTACCATTTCGATTTTGAGGCATTTTTCCAAAAAAATATATTGGGGTGAAAAAAACGTATTTTTTTATTTGAAATATCAATTGGATAATTCCTGGCATCTGATATCTTTTGATGTTTTAGATTTTGTTAAATCGTACTAACTATTAAAAAGTTTAGCTGATTTATTTTTCTTCAAACTCGTGTGTACAGTGTAGTTTTCAGCGACGCCACTAAACTTACAATATCTCAATAAATTTCTTAAAAAATTGCTTCATTTAACACTGGAGACTTACAATTAATGTAGAAGAAGGAACCCGAAGTTTCGCGGTGATAGCTATGTTCGTTTTGAGCTATCATGAAAGTCCGTCAAGGAGGACGTTATTTGCCCTCCCCCCAGACAATGACGGGTTAACTTACGTATCAGCATTGCTGATGAAGCTTGAAAATATAAATAATCTAAGAAATTGTGTTCCGAAGAAGTTGTAATGTCATTTTACCCCAATTAATGACATCAGTGTGGTATAAACTATAAAATTTCATTAATCAAAAATAAATTCATCGTCATAAAGAAAATTATGTGAAAAAGTTTAATTTTGAAGCTTTGCCACCCATATGGCTTCAGTATTGCAGATTAAGTATCATAGGTGAGATATAATGTAATTTTATTGGCTGCAAAGCACACTTTTTATTTTATGATGAAGTACTCAGAAATTTATTGATTATCATGTTCAGCCTTTACAAAAGCCTTTTGTACCTTAGATCTACTAGCATTTCCCTTTCTGCATCGAGAATTCAACGTATAGCACCCATACCATTCGGCTGAATAGGAAAACAAAGAAGTAGAACACCTCTTCCAAACCAAAACAGTGAGCACTGAATTCGACCTAGCACGTGACGAGAGTATATGAAGACGACAATGTAAAGAACGCCTGTCTAACGGGGAAGTTGGGCACTCCGGCAACTTTTAATCATATTAAGCTTTCAAAGGGTTCCACACACAGGTCTGTGTCGATGTTTTAGTGGATGTGTCTAACTTTGTTTCAGGCTACGAATGGGTGGGCTGGGCGAACAACGCCTCTCAGCAATATCCGATAGAGATCACGTTCGAATTCGATGCTGTGAGGAACTTCTCGTTGGTCTCCCTCTTCACAAACGTGCACTACAGTCGCGGAATTCAGGTGAGCTTTCCACTGTCGTATGTCTACAGAACGCTGCGCTGAACTAGAACACGAATTGTGCAGCATTGACCAGCGATGGATTATTGTCTTGTCTTGATGTCTTGAAACTCATACCGTTGTTTAACTTAGGGGGTCGCCTATCTGATGATGCAAAACAATGCTGTGCATGTTGTCAAAGGCGTTGGAGCCGAGCGGCTGCGCTGATGGGACTGTACATTGACTATAGGACCAGCGTTTGACTTTGTGCAAAGACTAAACGGTGCAAACATTTGCTTTTCGGAAAAAATTGCATCGCAAATTTACGATAAAATATAATAAACTGGTGCAAACGAGGCATCTGAGTCTAGCTCAACCCTCGTCTGAGGCCTCCTATTAATTTCACTGTGTGAGCCAGTGCCAGTTACTTCCAGTAGCTATTCCCACCAACTGTCCAATGACTTTAAAACGAGCCTCCCTGATGCAAATCACAAGTGCATTTATAACACAAAATAGTTATGTTATGGTTAGTTATGGTTTCCACAGAGGCTGACTTGCAACCAGAGACGCAGTCGGGGGAGGGGGGACAAAGAGAGCAATAGACTAGTTGCAGGATGCCTAACCCACTGTTTTATGCATTTGATGTAACGCAAATTAATTTAACATATTTTATAGATTGCCAATAGGTATAATAACAGTTTTCACGAATAATTATTGCGCTAAAAAGATTCTGAATTTGTATGAAATGTTGTAAAATATTTTGGTATGCAAGTTTTAGTATATTGATCCATTCCTTAACTACAAAACTTGTATGTATATGTGGTTTTAGTCTTGAATTGTCCCTCAGCATTTTGTAATATGTTGGTAAGAATATAATACGTTACAAAATTGCGGTGTATTCTTATCCTGGCACGCTATTGGTCGCTCAACAGACTACTCCTCAGCAGATGACGCCATAATGTACTCGCCCAATGCAATGGCCAGCGAATCGGTTCTAGCACATCATTGCGCAATGCAAAGACATCTTAAAGCGTCCATGACGCTGCCAGATTTAGAAACTAGTATAACAGTATGCTTAACTGAACGAATGGATTCTAGACGCATAAGTTCTTTAAAAACGGTCTGTTTTGTATCATTAACTTGTTATGAGCTCAATTCATGTTTCTATAACTATTGAATAGCGATAATATCGCCTAAATCAGGAATGTATTTCTTGCAATATATCATATACTTAACCTTGCATACCAAAACATCTTAAGGCGTTTCATAGAAAGATCCAGAATCTTGTCAGCGCAATAATCCATCGTGAAGACGGCTAACATAAATTCCTCTGAATTATCAGAATTTTAAATAATTCAGACGGAGTGAGTGAGAACGCGAAGCGTTCGAACGAACGTAGTCTTACAGATGGGCTAAAATCCGTCTTCATCCTGCGTGCTTGCTTGTGCCCTTGCTTGCGTTGGTTTCAGGGATAATTCCCGTTTCACTGCACTTAGGGGTACCTTTTTGCCGCACAGAAATTTGGACCCCAAAAAACCGACGGCTGGATGCGCCAGTGGTCACAACTCGCTCCGTCTGCTTCATGCCATGCATACTTTACTAGTGATATGATAAATGTGGGAACTATTATCGTGGCCAGGCCCAGCTGCTACTTTAAAGGCAAGAATGCTAATGATAGACTTAACGTGTACTGTTAATGCTTTGTCTTCCTGAAAAGGTGCGACACTTACGAATAAAGCTGCTTTAAGTGTCGTCAAATAGCCGACGAGTCAGCAATAGCTTTGCACATCAATTTTAGATGAGTGGATGTCTTCGTTTAAATATTGAAATGTTAATGGATCCAAAACAAGAAGTTCCGTGTATGTTTGACAATGAAACTGAATGTCAAGGGCATATCAATTATTTTAAATGACTTGAAAACTGATGTTTTTATTAATTTTGTGAATATAGTTTACGTCTCAGTTTAGGTTTCTTAGATGCTGACAAGTCAATGTCTCGACTGTTTGATAATTTTAATGTATGTATGTACATACTTGTGAAACGCGTTTTTTGACTAGCAATACCTTACTGAAACCATCTGTGGGAATAATCAATATTTTATTTCGTGGTTGAATCAGTATAGATAATGCACGAAGCTAGCGTCAAGAATGCTAATCCGTATGACCGACTGCATGATACATTTTGCCTCTTAATATCTTGAACGATGTTGAAAAATGAGTAACGTTTTAGCACGTGGGTGTTTAATTCACGTTCCATCCTAATACAAATATGTATTCACCATAATGACTGTGGAATGTGGATCCCTGGGGCAGAGCCGATAAATGTGACGGAGCTTGTTGGCAGATATACAGACCCACAGGAAATAAACCTGCTTTTCCATAGAGTGCAGGCAAACTAGCATAAACACAATGAGAAGTCAATTCCCTGATGGTTGTGCGGTGAAAGTTCTTTGATAAGAAGGAGCTGTAGTGGTGTTAGGAGACCTCTGGCAACCCATTACTGTGGTATCGACCAACATAGCCCTTGGAAATTGCCGACCAGGAGAACCTTGACATGGCTCTGGCCCCCTGGTCTCTGGCCTCTCTCTGGCTTCTTACCTTTACGCGACAGCCTGAAGAACCTCTGAGCACTCCACGGCTTGCACACAACTTTCACCAATGGTTGCAGGTTGTTTGGTGAATATTTATCAAGTAATAATACAAAATGTGCTGATCAACGTGATACGCATCATTTTGCATACAATTAAATATTTCGCGAGTATGTAAAAGTTTATTATTTATAAAGCACTTGATGTAGTGACGCCAATTAACAATAATATTGCGCCGGCCACTGGAAAAGCATGTTGTTTCCGGCATTTCCCTTGGCAAATATAAATGGTTAAGTACTTTCCTCTGATTTACTGTTCACACCAAACAACTCTGAAATTCATGGAGATTGATGCTGTGTATGTTCAAAACACAAATCGTCATCTTAATATCCTCCACAGCATATGTTCGAGATAGGTTCTGTTTCGGATGAGGCTTAACCATTTTTATTTGTCACGGGAAACGCCCGAAACACCATGCTTTTTCAGTGACCGGCGCAATACTATTGCTAATGGACGTCACTACATCAAGTGCCTTAGAAGTAATCGACTTTTACATACAAATATCTCGCGAAATATTGATTTGTATGCAAAATGATGCGTATCACGTTGATCAGCGCATTTTCTTATTATTTTGTAAATATGCATCAAACATCCTGCAGCTATTAGGGAAGTCCATTAGGAAGGGCTTAGGTCCATTATGAAAATAGCCTGCTTTGAAAGCTGGTGCAATTTTATGACCTTATGCACCATTTTATTAGTCTTTTGCTGGAAAACAAATAATAGCCGTTTTCACGATGGGTTATTTTGCGCGAAATGTTTTAAAACATTTTAAAATGTTTTGGTAGTAGCCGTTCAACGGATGAACTATTGGAAAAAAAGTTATACCCTCGCCTCGAGTGCAGTAGGGCGAGGGTTAAAAATTTTCGCAAATAAGTCCATCGTGAAAGCGGCTACTACCGAAACATTTTAAAATGTTTTAAAACATTTCGCGCAAAATAATCCATCGTGAAAACGGCTAATTACTGCAATTATCTTACCACATTAATGACATCACACAACTACAACCGTTACAAATATTGAGAGTAGTAATTCCAAAGCTCTTAATTTGCTAATCCTTTACATTAAATAATTTCACTATTAATCCACTATAATCCACTATGGATTTCGTTATGAACTTGTTTGCGCTCTAACAAACAAATGTGCATGATGATATGTTAAATAAATTGCATGTGAAAACTCAACGCTTATTCTGTTTTGAGCAGTAGTTCTGTTAAATTAAGGTCCTGCATATATAAGTTCAGGCAAGATGCGATAGACAGACAATCTTCATGGACAGCAGCGTTGATTCACGATTTTAAATTTTACAAAGTAACATTTTCACTTCTTTCACTTCAGGACGATCGGTAACATCAAATAATCGATATATGCACTCGGAAGTCGGTGTGTTTGTTTCCCTGGGGTGAGCCGGCACCGATGGCTGCCTCTACCTGTCGATGCGATGATCGCACTCCGACTCAAAGCATGGCCTGACTGCCGCCGAGACGTCTGCTTCTACCTGAGTCGGCACAGCACTCAGGCACTGACGGCCCCGAGGCGAACCTCTGTCAACATACATCAAACGCCCACCGACAATTTCATCGCCATGCTCCATCCGGAAAATCAGCATGGCAGAAAACTGCCTGTCGAAAGGATGACAATGGCGTTGCGTACATAGCCGACTGCGTCCGGGGACCAATAAACGGGTTGGCGCGGCGGCGGAATGCTTCCAGGTAGAACGAGCGCCTACTTGACGTGAGTCCGAAATTAACGAGCGCCGTGTTAGTGCCGATATATGCGATGCTCAGCTGCAAACATCGCGCTTCATGTACAGGTCTATGACCCACGGGAAAGGCAAGCAATCAATGTGGTGGTCATAGAGGCGTCTTTGGAAGTTGGAGGCGTCGTCTAGTTACACAACAGGCACGTGTTTTTGTGCAGAATAAACATTCACAGCCTAGTGCAGCATGTGAGGGGTTGAATGACATCCTCATTTCTATGACTTGGCTGCTCTGTCCGTCTGCCACCTGCTAGCTTACTTAACAAGTCAAGCCAAGCAAGCCAAGCGGAAGCTGCGAGCCATGAGCTATGAGGGCGTGTGCGACGAATTGGTTCATGCTGGTACTTGAGCTGACTAGTCGATTTAGTAGGTCAATGTCCTTGCGTCCATCAACTTTATAGCTTGATGTAAGTGCTGACCCACTTGGAGCTATGTTTGCATGCAAGTTTAAAATGGATTAGATATTTTACATGCAATGGGATCAGTGTTTACTGGCTACTTAACATTTATGTTTCTGATCTGTATAGCATGCAAACAGAATGCTTCTGAATGCCACGATTTACATTCGATAATTACCAACGATGAATGATCTTAGTTTTTGACACACTGGCAAACTTATGTAATCACTCATCGCCACACATCCATTAACTGAGGCGACCCACTTGTTATCCCTTCAGTTAAAAGGACGTAACGAACCTGGCTCAGCTTCAATCCAGGACCTGGCCTGAGACAAACAGGCTCCAATTTATCGTGATCTGATTAGCCGCCCGAGTTACCAATTGTCATGCCGTATGATACAATGCACGTCATGCGACGTAACCAATCTGAGAACAGCACGGTGACAGACACGCTGTAATCCGGGTTTAGCTGCTAAGAAGTCTGACAATCGGTGACTCATGTTACACATAACATACGGGGACAAGTGACGCTGATTTAGAAGCATGTATGAAGGCAAAACCAAGAACCTTTTATCTAATGTAGGAGCGCAGAAGATCTTGAGGTATAGATTTCACGGTGCCTGGAGATGTCCGATTTTCGTCCAATGATTTTCTCCTTGTCGCATCGCTGTCACGTCGATGAAACAGCGCTTACTGAAACTTGCGTGCTCTGCGAGAAACCGGTGACTTTTCGGCCGATCAATCTAGGACAATCCAACTATCGCTTTGAAAGTATTCAATTGTCGTGCCAGGTACAAAGACAACATTGTCAATGGGGCAGCATTATTTTACGCAGCCATGTTTGAGTAATCATGAGCCCAAGCTTGATTGCTGGTTCAACACATACTTTATCCTCCGTTGGTGAATGTATGCGTGCGTGTGTGCCCAAGTTTCTGTGTATGTGTACACTGTCACTTTTTGTTCATCGATGTCGCGTCCTGACCCTGACAGTTCGTTCGCCTTCATTATCTCCCACTGTTCTACGAGGCGCTTTATACCGCTCTCCATCGTCAGTCTCAGCCAGATCATTTGCTCACTGTTCTGACGTCCACAGATCTTCTCACTGGTGCGGGTGTTCTTCTCTGATGGCGGCAAGCTGTACCAGTGGTCGCCGGTGGTGTCCTACCCGCGGGCAGTGCGGGCCAATCACGAGACGCGTAACATCTCCGTCAGCTTGGGCGGCCGCGCGGCGCGCTTCGTCAAGATCCAGCTGTTCTTCAGCGCCAGGTGGATCCTAATCAGCGAGATCCGCTTCAACTCAGGTCAGCAGAGGTCCCGGTGTGTTGGGGCCGTGTAGGTGATGATTTAAGTCAGCGAGGGGTTTGCAGGGATCTTGAGAAGCAGGAAGTTGAAAGCAGGTGATATTCCATGTCACAGCTTCAACAACCAGTGAAGAGCCTCAACTCGAGGTCTCTCCAAAATAGACCTATCCTACACCTGTCAGTTATTAGACTGATGTACCCCGAGGATTGTCTGGATTCCTGGAGAGTCCTTGGTGCTGGGTGATTTCTGACGACAGGGTGATCTCCTAATTCAGGACCGTGGGAACAGACAACTGCTGGCAGTAAATATTGAGCTAGTCCTGCCCGTAACTCAGTTGGTAGCCGCGCCCATCCGGATCCTTCCCACCCTGGCACAGCAGTTTGTTCGAATCGATAGGGGTTCACCCCCCATACTCGCGCTATTTCCTCTCGAATGGGATAGCCTTCTGTCGGTGACAGCGGCAGCAGTCAGGTGATGTCAGTGGGCAGGGCAAAACGTTCATAGGCTTTGTAGCATGTAAGTACA
Organism: Semibalanus balanoides; assembly: GCA_014673585.1. Classification (NCBI taxonomy): domain Eukaryota; kingdom Metazoa; phylum Arthropoda; class Thecostraca; order Balanomorpha; family Balanidae; genus Semibalanus; species Semibalanus balanoides. The sequence goes on from VOPJ01005576.1 coordinate 14,874, forward strand.
GCTTTCGACCCTCAATTCCGCCGGAGAACAAGAAGGTGAACAAGAAATGCAAGATGTAATAAATAGTTTTGATCGGGTTTACTCCACAAGCTCCGCGTACTGCACAGCGAAGAGCTCACATCCCGAAAGCATATCCCCAAAAGTCCCGAACATTTGTTATATATAGCAGTCTACATTAGCAATGAAAGGGACACATGAAATAACATTTGAATACAATAAAACAAAAACATTTAGTGATATTGGGTATTGTATTGGTTACTACCACTCTGCCAACGAAACATGGGGAAAAAGTACGAAAGTCGGCAGCCACGCAACAAAGTTACTTCTTGTAGCGAACTGCTGTTGACCTATAATGTATGCTGTTCAAACATTGTATAACACAGTCTTACATGCGACTAATATAGTACAATATGCTTGCAATTTCGAGCGGTCCAAAATCCAAATCGGTCGGAAGATATGTCACTTATCACCCAAAGTCACAACATGATAAGCAGCTGCCTGTGAACGCATAAAACAGCATTCCTGAGAGAACATTTGCATACATCTCGTATGCTGAGGAAACATAGGCTTTAGATTGGACGTCGCAGACTAAGCTGGTGCCTCTTATCATGATGTTAATTCCACAATCCACTGCACAGACACTGGACTCTGGAGACCAAATCAAATTTGCGAAGACAGAATTTAGAAGGCCATTGCTGCGTAGACAGAAAATAAGGTCGCAAAATGGGTTGCATAACAAATGCGTTCAAACTGCCTTAAATCATTGTTTAAACACATGTTGAGAGTCGCGTTTTACATTACGTTCAATATACTATGCCTCACTCCTAAATAAAGTGGAGAAGTTCGTGTCCCTGTCGTGACATCGGCGCTGAATTACATTATTTGTATCACAGTGCCCGTTCCAGCAATGGCGAACTTATTGGATTGACGTTCAGCCTTTCCAAATAACTCAGTCGTGCGACCTAGCGTCATGGTGGCTCGGCGGCGCCTCCCTGACTTAGGGTGGTTTCACGCTAATTCCTCAATAACATAATAGTCGGAGCACCTTACGGGAACAGGCTCAAATTACAGCCCGCTCTGGTGCCAGCCACAAATTACGGGCAGCCACTCGCTGCGGTCGAACTTAACACACGGGGCGAGCTCGGACCACGGAAGTCAGCTTGGGCAGCTCTGGGCAGCTCTGGGCAGCTCTGGGCAGCTCTGGGCAGTTCCTCTGGGTAGCTCCTCTGGGCAGCTCTGGGCAGCTCAGGCCAGCTGTGGCAGCTGAGACTCACACCAGTTGCTGACCTGCCGATTGAAGTAGTCAGTACAGAGGAGGAAAGTCTGACCGAGGGAGCGGACTGCTCATATATATTTTGTTCGCATTTTGCATGGTATTTTACTTCGTGTTGAGTGATGATCGTAGTGGTAATTTAATGTAAAATGCAAATAATACGGATGAAATGATGCTGATGGACGTTGGATACTACGAAGATGGGAGATACGACATAAAACAGTTACAATGTGCGTACATGCTACATTTGACACGTGGAGTGATGCTGCGTAAATTACTACAAGAACTATGCTATTACTCGTCCTTACAATTTTAACTCATCCTTTTCCTGACCGCATGACACCTGAAGTGGATGTCTCCTGTAAGGCAATAAGATGACTTCGGGATCTTTCCAGACGGCGAGCCCTCCTCTCTTTTCATGCCTTGTCTCCACTCGCACTTATCTTCGCCGTCCATTCATCTGCCTTCTCTCCTCCTCTCCGCCTCTCTCCATCCTTTCACTCCGTCCACATTTCCTTCCTCTCTCCACTCTTCAACAGTCCGCATTGAGGTGGAGCATTTCATACGGATCACAGTGGATCCAGATAGGCCCCGCGGATTTCACCATTTAAATTCTGTCGACACTGTCGAGATAGCCTGCCTGCCAGCTGCTCGCAATAAGCTTCATAAAATCCACCGGTTGAATCCTCCCGCATCCCACCCGCGGACTCCATCAAATACACTGCTCGAATCCACCACCAGTATCCCACAACTCCTTTGCTCTCTCACTCTACATACACCATCGGACTGAATCAGCAGCCTCACTCTACCTATACGCCATCGGACTGAATCAGCCTCACTCTACTCTACCTATGCGCCATGGACTGAATCAGCCTCACTCTACTATACACCATCGGACTGAATCAGCCTCACTCTAACCTATACGCCATCGACTGAATAGCCTCACTCTACCCATACGCCACGGACTGAACCAGCCTCACTCTACTCTACGCCATCGGCTGAATCAGCCTCACTCTACCTATGCGCCATCGGACTGAATCAGCCTCACTCTACCTATACACATCGGCTGAATCAGCCCTCACTCTACTATACGCATCGGACTGAATCAGCCTCACTCTACCCATACGCATCGGACTGACCAGCCTCTCTACCTATACGCCATCGGACTTGAATCAGCCTCACTCTACCTACGTCCTTGGACTGATCAGCCCTCACTCTACCTCGCCATCGGACTGAATCAGCCTCACTCTACTTTCTATGGCGCCATCGGACTGAATCAGCTCACTCTACCTATACACCATCGGCTGTCAGCCTCACTCTACTATTATGTTCCTCTGGACTGAATCAGCTTTTTTCATCTACCCATACGCCATCGGACTGAACGCAGCTCACTCTACCTATACGCATCGGACTTGAATCAGCCTCACTCTACCTATGCGCCATCGGACTGAATTCAGCCTCACTCTATCCTTATACCACGCATCGGACTGAATCAGCTCACTCTACCTATACGCCATTCGGACTGTAATCAGCCTACTCTACCCTATACACCATCGGACTGAATCAGCCTCACTCTACTATACACCATCGGACTGAATCAGCCTCACTCTACCTATAACACATCGCGCACCTGGCATCAGCCTCACTCTACCTATACGCCCATCGGACCCTGAACTCCAGGCTCACTCTACCTACTACACCATCGGACTGAATCAGCCCTCACTCTAGCCTATACACCATCGGCACTGAATCAGCCTCACTCTACCTATACACCATCGGACTGAACATCAGCCTCACTCTCACCTCAATACACATCGGACCTGACCCTCACGCCTCCAATCTTACAATATAAAATCGCGACTAGCAATCAGCTCACTCTACTCCTACACCCATCGCGCTGCATCATCCCTCACTCTACCCCTATCACACTGCGACTGAATCATGCCTCCCTCTACCTATACCCCATTCGGACTCGATACTCACGCCGTCACTCTACTTATACACGCCTCGGCACTGAACTCAGCCTTCACTGCTACCTATATAATCCAAATCGGACCTGAGACCTCAGCCTCCACTCTACCCTCCATACGCGCCATCGGACGGAATCCAGCCTCAACCCTCTACCTACTGCGCCATCCGGACTGAATCAGCTCAACCTCTAACCTATACGCATCGCACGGACATCAGCCTAACTCTATATACGCCCATCGGACCTGAACTCAGCCTCACTCTACCTTACGCCATCGCCGATTGAATCAGCCTCACTCTCCACTCACTCACGCTCACTCCGCACTGAATCAGCTCACTCTACTATACGCCATCGGACCTCGAATCAGGCCTCACTCTACTATACGTACTCGGACTGAATCGCCCTATCTACCTATCACCCGTCATCCGACCTGATCAGCCTCTCTACCTATACGTCATCGGACTCGACATCAGCTCACTCTCACACTATACCCGCTCATCGGACTGAATCAGCTCACCTCTAACTATACGCTCACTGCGGCCTGCACAGCTCACTCTACCTATACGTCATCGGACTGAATCAGCCTCACTCTATTCGCGCTCGGCGCAACCCGCGAATCAGCCTCACTCTACCTATGCGCATCGAATGAATCAGACTCACTTACCATTTCACGCATCGATCTGGAATCAGCCTCACTCTACCTATACGCATCGGGACTGAATCAGCCCTCACTCTACCTATACGCCATCGAACTGAATCAGCCTCATCTACTATACGGACCATCGGACTGAATAGCCTCACTCTACCTATACGCCATCTGGAGCTGAATCAGCCTCATTACTATACACATCGGACTGACACAGCCTCACTCTCACCCTATAGCCATCGGACTGAATCCAGCCTCACCTCTACTATACGCATCGACTGAATCAGCCTCACTCTACTATACACATCGGACTGAATCAGCCTCACTCTACTCTACGCCATCGACTGAATCAGCCTCACTCTACTATCACGCCACTCCCGGACGGAATCAGCTTCACTCTACCTCTGTGCCATTGGACTGAATCAGCCTCAATCTACCGCATACGCCACGGACTGAACTCAGCCTCACTCTCACTATTACGCATCGCGACTGTCAGCCTCACTCTACCTATACGCCCTCGACTGAATCAGCACGCTCACTCTACATATGCACCATCGGACTGAACAGCCTTCCACTCTACCTATACGCCATCGGACTGAATCAGCCTCACTCTACCTATGCGCCATCGGACTGAATCAGCCTCACTCTACCTACGTCATCGGACTGAATCAGTTTCACTCTACCTTTACGCCATCGGACTGAATCAGCCTCACTCTACCTATACGCCATCGGACTGAATCAGCCTTACTCTACCTACGTCATCGGACGGAGCCTGCCAACGCAGCTGATGGCGCACAGCTGACTCTGATGGCCGCAACTGAAGCAAATTGCACCAAGTTGCGCCCTTGAGTAGCTCATTTGTGCCGGTGCCTGGCATGTGCCGTTTTGCATCTATTTCACAATGATGAATGTGCGCCGGCCGGCTCTATTGCACCCTGCAATCAATGGCACGGGCCGTAGGCTACCTAGGCGTTAAGGCAGCTCGGAGCGGCCGGGCCGGTACATGCCAGGATCTGATGGATGGCCGTGCAGCGGCCATTCGCTCACCGGGCCTGCCGGTCCCGTTGATTACAAATGCGCTGATGGAGCGTGCTGCCATGACTGGTGGGCTGCTGGCCACGCCGCGCTGGTGGCAGGATTGACCGGGACATGGCACTGAGCCCGTCTTTACAGCCGTGCAAAGCAGACGCCGATCGGTCACACTGGCGGCCGGTCGGTCAGGGGGACCGGGGAGTGTGGCCGGCGGCTGGTCAGAACGCCCGGGGCCCAGTGTGGCCACCGACCGGTCAGGGGGCGGGGAGGGGGCTAGGGACCAGTGTGGGGCTGTAACGTCTGTACCAAGTTAGTCCGCGGAGTAGGGCGTGCCTGGCCGGCCGCATATTGCTGTTCCACACATGCAGGTAGAAATGAGTCATTCATCGTCATTAAGCCGTGATGTTTAATAAGGTTGCGGCGTTATTAACGTGCCTTTAAAGTATATGGAATTAGTGGAATTGTACTTGTCACCACGGACTCTTTAAGTAGCTCAATCACTGCAATATTCCGTGACAAAGTTTGCTGATATGGATAATGGACATGTATGTGGAGTATTATGGATTGCTGAACTGATGGCGATTGCTATGCTGAAATTAAATACACTAAATGATGTTTATGGAGACGCTCATCATTATTAAGTTTTAATAGGAGTTGTGAATTTAGCTTTCTAGTTCAAATGCTGTGCCTATTATTGTTGCATACAATACATACACTTTACTGTTTGAAATACATTAAATCAGAAAATAGGATATGTCAAATATTTTACGAGGATGCATTAAATTTTCACACATTTTCATAGATAATTTTGCGCCCATAATACAAGTCTCCTTTTCCAGAACTTTGTGGCCAGACGTGTGGCGATATTGTCGAGGAGGGCATGACGATACCGCACACTGAAGTGTGGCGCGCTCGTCCTCAAGACATCAGCAAAATCAGTAAGTCTCCCACTGGCTACATCCCTGTCAGCGTCATGACCCCATGAACCGACTCAGTGTTTGAGACATGGTGACTCAGAGTGGTAAGGCAGCTCATACCTGCTGCTGTTTAACCGGTGTTGGTTCAGGCCGGGTGGCACACAGCTCTGACAACCAGCGCGCTGGTTGTCAGAGTGGTCCTTGATGACACCGCTGCAGTGGTGTCGTCAAGAACCGCTGGCCAGTGGTGTCGTCAAGAACCGCTGCAGTGGTGTCATCAAGAACCGCTGGCCACAACGTGTCGTCAAGAACCGCGGCCACAGCGGCGTCAAGGACCTCGGCCACAGCGGCGTCAAGGACCGCGGCCACAGCGGCGTCAAGGACCTCGGCCACAGCGGCGTCAAGGACCTCGGCCACAGTGGTGTCCGCAGGTCAGCTGACGCGGCAGAACATCTGTTTCTGTTTGCTGTCACATTCCCCATGGTGCTGCATTTCCCACTACAACAGCTACAAACGTAATTAGTATTGATTATCCACAGAACGCATATTTTGGGCTATATCAGTCATGCCGCACAGCATCAGACGCATTACTAATGCGTTGCGTCTACTTGACTGTATAAACATAAAGACCATTGCCCCAATAGACTCCTGCTTTTGTAAATGGTGGTACTATATTCTGATGGGGCATATTTAGGTGATGCCGTAAAGCTGTTAGTAACGTTAACATTATTACTGGATACTACTCAAGTGTGTCGCACACGAAGGAGGGTGCTATAAAGTGTTCATCATGATGAAACAGCCATTAGGTTCACATTGTTACGACTTCCCAATCATTAACATCCATTTACTCAACGATGTTCAATAATAATGCTTTCCACACTCAAGTATGATGTCAGGGAAAAAACAATATAGCATTATGACCGCTTAGTATTATTTTGATGATGATTTTGGTAGGAGGTAAAACATAAATGAGCAGGAGGTAAAACGTAAATCATAGAGCAATCAAATCATCAATAGCCAATGCAAGGTGAGACACGCTTCATTGCATAGTGCTTAACGTAGTATCGTAATCTTGCATACATAAATGATCGCTACTTAGATTGGTTTACCCAAATGCATTCACCTCTCAGAGCTTGGCAGCAAAATGCTCTTAATTACTCCGTCCTACTGATATAGTCGTATTCAGTTATCTCTCCTACAATAACTTAACCGATTGACCATAAAAGGCGGGACAGAAGAAAAAAAACAATACGATGGACGACCAGGGGTGACTATAAACTCGTTCAGGCACAAGAATTATAATTTAGTAGTATAGCAAAGCTAGACATTACATGTTTGAATCACTGATTGCGAATCGGAGATGACTAAACCACTTGTGTCCAATTTGGAGGCTCCCTGGAGGGGGGTATCTCGACTGAGCTCCTAGGTTGAGAAATAACAGTTTATTTGATTCGTTTGATAGGTGGACCAAAATGTTCGCACATCAATCCCAGTTTCTGTTTCACTGTCATCACCATATTTGTAAAGAACAAAAAATAAAAACCAATTAAGGTCAAATGATGATCCGCTTTTTGTTACGGGGTTTTGTGTTGTTAGACGCTGAGAGTCACTGCTTTAGACTGCAAGCAACAGCACAAATGTAGTTTATAATCCTAGTCCCTAGATGGCACCAGTAGTAAACGTCTGAAGTTAGGCTGTACCCGCACAACACAAAAACGTGAATCAGCCGCTGTTCTCGGTCCGCTTATCGCGGACCCTGGGTCTTCCAATGGGTGGGGGTTGGGGGGTGGTGGTGTGGTGGTGTGTTGTGTGTGGGTGGGGGGGGGGGGTAGGCTTATTGTGGTCATCTAAAGAGGTAACCCTACTCACGACGCTGGTATTCACTGATGGATGAATACCCACAGATTGTAATAGTTTAATAATTGTACCTAGTTGTTCTACTCATTTGTAAAAAAAACATTGCTAGTCTATTATCAATGCTGGACTTCCAATACCAGATACAAGTCAAACATAGGTATTGATAGATGAAGTTTTGATCATTTTGTATTTACTCAATCAAAAATATTTCCAAGAAACTTAATCACGCACTAGTGTATCTTTTGCTATAAGCAACTTCTCTAGCTGAATAGCAACATTAGATTCAACCGCGAATACCCCATAAGTAGCTCTTGCTCATTTTGGATTCAGTCTTTTGGGCGAACAGATCGCACATGCTATCTCTCGAAATCTCCTCAAATACGACGCATTGTCAGCGCACCAAACTGTTCGCCTCAAGCACACACCTCCTTCTCCACAACCACACCGGCAAACAAAGCCCGATCTGAGACGCCGCGCCGCCGCCATCTCATCAGAGAGCTCGGCTTCGATCGCGGAGACACTGCAGTGCTCGTAACCACAGGCAGCCACAGAACACAGGACCACCACGGGTCCGCCACAGATCCGCCACAGACCCTCCACAGGCCCGCCAAAGGCCACCACAGGCCACAGGCCCGCCACAGCCCGCCACAGATCCGCCACAAGCACACCACAGGCCTGCCACAGGCCCGCCACAGTCCAGTCAAAGGCCACCACAGTCCACAGGCTACAGACCCGTCAAAAGCTGCCACAGGCTGCCACAGGCCGCTACAGGCTGCCACAGAGTAGCGAGTCGACCGCCACCACCAGACACTGTCGGCAGCAGACGGCGTCTTTGATCGGGCGGCGGCGGACATCGCTGGAAACATCACTAGACAGGTACTCATCTGCGGCGTATCGATGGTATCGTATTCAGCGTCACGAGCCGGGCCGACGTGTGGAATACATACAGCGGATCTCAGCTGCTGCCGGGTACTTGGTGAGTCAAACAGCCGTCCTCGTATCAGCGACGGATCAAACACAGGTGCTTTGTCCCTGCTGGACTGATCTCTCAACAGGAGGCGATTTCCTGCTGTGAGTCGGGACGAAATCAGTATTCAGTGTATCTCATCCCGGTCTGGTGTCGTCATTGGTGACGTTCTAGTTTCCGTGGCGCTGCAGAGTTGTCGACGATATGTTTGGTCTGCCGGCAGTGTTGGTCTCCCGGTCTGACGTCGGTATTGGTGACGCACTATTCCACGGCGCTGCAGAGGGTGACGATATGTTGGTCTGCCGGCAGTGTTGGTCTCCCGGTCTGACGTCGGTATTGGTGACGCACTATTCCATGGCGCTGCAGAGTGTGACGATATGTTGGTCTGCCGGCAGTGTTGGTCTCCCGGTCTGACGTCGGTATTGGTGACGCGTTATTCCGTGGCGCTGCAGAGTGTGACGATATGTTGGTCTGCCGACAGTGTCGATGGCAGCCGCAGAGGGCCAGTCTTCTCTGTCGGGCGGACAGCTGGGTCTGCTGGTCAGTCTGCTGGCCTTCCTCGGGGTGACAGTGCTGCTGGTCGCTGGTTTGCTGTACTGGCGCGGCCGACGTCTCAAGTCGGACAGCCTCACCTACACCACCTTCAGTGGACCGTTCGGGGACAGGAAGGTCACCATCAGCACCAAGGTCAGTCAGAGGGAACACACGGAGGTCAAAGGGAACACACGGAGGTCAGAGGGCACTCACGGAGGTCAAAGTGCATACGCGGAGGTCAGATGGCACATATGGAGGTCAGAGGGCACAAACGGAGGTCAGAGGGCACACACGGAGATCAGAGGACATACACAGAGGTCAGAGGGCATACACGGAGGTCAGAGGGCACACACGGTCGATGACGAGTCAGAGGCATACCACGGAGGTCAGAGGGCACACACGGAGTCAGAGGGAACACACGGAGGTCATAGGGCACACACGGAGGTCAGAAGGCACACACGGAGGTCAGAGGGCATACACGGAGGTCAGAGGGCACACACGGAGGTCAGAGGGCACACACGGAGGTCAGAGGGCACACACGGAGGTCAGAGTGCATACATGGAGGTCAGAGGGCACATCAATCAGATGCTATAAATTTATCTGCATTTTAATGAGATCGAGACCCTCTGTCTGTACCTGGGTGCGTGACGATGTATCTGAGAAGATGAACCTTAGCTGGCCCTGTGTCTGTGTCTAGGTGTGGGACAGGGTCAGAACAGCCTTCCTGTGCCTGTTTCTGGTCTGGTTGACCTTGGCTGACATTATATGCCTGCGGTTGGGTGTATGGTAGCCAGAAGGGGACAGCAGCACTGACTCTGTACTTGTGTCTGGATGAATGAATGTGTGTGTGCTGACTTCTTTTACACCGGCGGCTGGTTATACGACAGGGTGTCTCTGGGAAGATGGGCCTGGCTCCGCTGACCAGTGGTCTCAGTGACGCCAAGGGAGGCCTGTTCGGCCGGCTGGACGTGGCCTCAGGGACCGCCACCGCCGCCGCCGCCCACACCCTGCCCGCCCGGCCGTCCGGCGGGGGCGGGGGCGGCGGCGGCGGCCTGGCTCAGGGCGGCCCAAGGGACGTCATCAACGGTAACGGCCTGGTGGTGAACCAGCTGGATGTCAGCACGTTCCCCGCCATGAAACTGAAGGCCTCCAAACAGAGGGAAGACAAGAATATCTACCACTCAGGTAAGATGGTCTGATAATTACTGAAAGCAAATGATAGTTCTAAGAAATGTTGATTTATGGTACTTCATAAAAATATAATTCAGAGAATCGCTAATAAGTGTTGCGTGATTTGATTCAACCCTGCCGCTTGGTGAGCAGAAGTTTCAAAAATAACTTTATTGCCTTGTAACCAGGCATTCGAATTCTATTTCCTCCTGATTGGGATTACTTTCGATCGGTTGCAAAGCTGCCGGTAACCGGAACAAAGGTCAAAAGGTGAAGAATAGGCTGTGTTAAGCTTCTCCTTCATTCTCTTTCACTTCACTTGGCAATACAGTTATTTGTGAATCTCCTGCTCACCAAGTTACAGGGTTGACTAAAACCATCCAACACTGGTGAAGGAGAGACTGTACTGAGCCCCTCCTCCACTCCCTCCTCCAAGCAATCACATCGACCTTCATTGAAGACCGGTGTGAGCTAAAATAACCCACAGCAACGTAAAACACTTTCTATAAGTAACTATCGCGATTCATATAATCAGCTTGTCTTTGCCTGGCCTAGGACTTAAATTTAATGATAAGTCATGACAAACATAAGCTGGTTTGCTCGGAAGACAAATCACGTCAAATGGTTGAGTCTCCACATCGACGGCCATGATGTTTCGATGCAGTTCGATGTGGCGTCTCGTGACAGTCAGTGGTCCTTGCTGTCGCAGAGAGTACCTCAGAACTGAGCGACTCAACCACGGCCGAGCTGCGCCCCAGTCTCAGCCACAGCCCGGCGTGGGGGCAGCCGGTGGGCGGCGGCGGCGGCGGCGGCGGCCGGTCCGGCACCGCGCCCGGTCGGGACTCGGACAGCCTCAGGGCGAGTCGCAGCTCGGGGCCCGAGTCAGACAGCTTGAGACCGAGTCCAGGCT
>VOPJ01005577.1:0-26123 GCA_014673585.1 Semibalanus balanoides
TGATTGCCTTCCATTACCTATCTACCTCATGATTTCACCTTCCACCCCTGCGGCTGCATACCCTCCGCTCCGCCTCAGTCGCCCCGGGCGGCCGGGACCGTCCATGTGCTGCGTCGCCGCCGTCGTTAGCGGCGGCGGCCGACGAACCCAAGGCCACAGCGACGAACGGCGGCGGCGGTTCGACTGGACCTGGTGCCGGGGCAGATTGGGGCGGCAATGGGGAGGGGCTGACGGGGGAGACAGATTTATGTCAGTGTTCAGGCGCATATCGTTCCGCTCAAGAATATAGTTTTTAGCATTTTGTTGATTTCTTAAAAACGGTCCAGAAAGTCGGGAATCAGACAACGGTATCATAAACTTCGCTCAATTTGGAGTCTTATCGAAGACTCGAGGGTCGCCTTTCATCAGTAATAATATCACAGACACGACATGGATAGTCACTGGCGCGCCGAGGTCGGTTAGCAAAAATACTTCTTGAGCGATTTTAGACTAACTCCGTACTTACAGTTTCCGAGATAGGTGCCAAATTGACCCACACGTTTCCTTCTCTCCACGTCAGCACAGTTATTCACAGTCACACTGCCTACTAATTCCGGAAAAAAATCATACCAGGGAGCGGCCTAGCCGCACACTTATCACAAGCCATACTTACCGTGGCAACAAGCCGCCAGACATGGCCTTGGCGCCCGACCGCCCCAATGTCTTGTAGACATTAGTGATGGGTACCATGCAAACAGTCTTTGGGAATTATTTACGTTTCATTGTGTCACACACATTTTTTTTTATTAGCTTGAGTTTCAACTTTGGAACAACATTGATTAAAATTTATGAAAATTAAATATCCTTTATTCGTATTATGCGTGATACAAAATATACAACCTGTATTACACTCAGTCGATTCACGTTGTCGGTTTTGCCACAATTACTCACTATTCGGGTGGCGTTATAGGCGGGTATTAATCCATCACCGAAAATGTTTAATTCATCCACCGAAATAAACCACTTTTCTCGTTCACTTTCATGTTAAAACATCACCATTTTTATCAAGTTTTCCCCATTTCTCGCTAGCAACTTATTGAATTTAACAATGTCTCCAGCAGACATAGATCAACCAAACGTGAAGATATAAAACAGCACCATTAGTGTACAGGGTCTGCAAAGCCCACACAGTGCCTCATTGATACATTATACCGCAGCAATGAAAGTGTTATTTATAAAGTGTAATTTGTATATCTTGTAATTGGCTAGTTATGCTACAAATGCCTGGCGTTATGGTGTATGCACTTTTGATTTACTACCAGTGACATTGTCGAGTAGGCGTGTAGTGTGTGTGTTACCCCTGAAGATAGAGTGCCGATGAAAAGTAAGTAATTAGTTGCATACACCTGTTTGTCATACGTGTGTGTGGCGGACAGAGAGTAAACGTGAAAACAGAGGGCGAAAGCTGCCCGGAAAATTGAGGAATTTAATGTGATGATTAACAAAACAAGAGCTAATAGAGCAAGTTTACAGGGTATCTTATATTTTGTATTGCCAAAGTAGATGTCAATCTGGAAAGTTCAGGCTCAGAATAGGTCAACTAAATCTTGGATTAGGTTTACGAGGCATTTCCCGTGTGCCTCGCCCACCGAGACCCACGCCCTCGGGTGCGTGGGTCTCGGTGGGAGTTGAGCCCAAGGTAGGCGTGGCCTCTGCACCAAAGTCAACAGTGTCGACCAATTGACTACCCCGGCCCATTTCAAATACTCTTCAACTTTTGTTGCTCGTATTATATGTGTCCTACGCTGTATCATGTTTGTTTTATTACTTATGCTTCGTCTTTCCAGCACGAAACAGTACGTTCTTCATTTCATTAAGTTTATTGACACATGTCTGACGTAGGCCTTCAATAAATAAACATACATACACAGTACACACTCAAGCAAATAAATAAACGCGTATATGTACAGTACAAACAGTTAACCGTCGTATAAAAAGTGCACAATCCACTTGCCACTCACTTCGCATTAATACCTGCTCATGACATATGCCCATAAATAAAGCGCTATCGCGACTGACACGTCTGAGACGCCAACAGCAAAACACGCCTGAACGCTCGCCTACCCTGAATAAAAACTTGTCGCGGCGCCCCCAATGGCGTCACTCGCTCAGGCCCTAAAAACCCGCCAAAAGTGAGCACTGGTTTCACACCGACGGTGACGGTGGCGGTTTGAGCTGGACGGCGAGCAGCTACTGCGGCTGTTTGGCCGCCCGTGCAGTTCCACACTCCGCCGTGAGTGCGCCGCAGTCACTGTCTTTGTTGCCCGCTGCCGCCGTCCGCGGTAGCGCAGCAGCTCATGTCTGTAACACTTATATCCGGGTCACGGCACCAATCGCGCCGGTAACTCGGCGTTTATATGAGGGCTCCCGCGGTCAAGCTCGCCATGAGGAGCATCACGGGGATGCCGAGGACCGCCTTGGCAGGCAATCGCTTCAGCAGTGCCAGCACGCTGGAGGTGGTGGAGTCGCTGCTGCCTCCCTCCGCCGTCTGCTGCTGTTGGAGGGCGACCAGCGTCGCCACCTGCTGAGGAGTGTACTCCACGTGGGTCGCCACCTGCTGAGGAGTGTACTCCACATGGGTCGCCACCTGCTGAGGAGTATACTCCACATGGGTCGCCTCGCCCACCTGCTGAGCCTGCACCAGATGAGCCGGGGTCAGCACCACCGGCTGCGCGCCGTCCAACTGCTGTCCGTGCTGCGCCTCTGCCAGCTGGTAGGACTGCGTCTCCACCGCCCCGGCCGTGCCCAGGCTGCCCACAGACACCTCGTACGGCACGCCGTCCGTCGACCCGTGGACGGACGAGGCGAGGACGTGCGGCACCACCGGCACGTACTCCTCCGTCTGCACCTGCTGAACCTGCTGCAGCTGATGCGGGACGGCCTCTACCTGCTGCGTGGTGAAGTGCACCTTCTGCGGGGTGTAGTGCACCTGCTGCGGGGTGTAATGCACCGGCCGCTCCTCCGTCGTCGCCTGCTGATACGCCACCAGCACATGCTGCTGCTGTGCAGCCGGCGACTCAGCGTGGTCAGTTGCGTGCAGCTGCGGCGCATCCGCGGTCTGCACATGACTGACGACATGCGGCACAACAGGCACAAACTGCGCCTGCTGCGGCTGCTGCTGCTGGACCTGCACGAGCTGAACCACCTGCTCCGGGCTGTACTGCTCGGCAGTTAGCTGTCCGGTCACAGCGGCCTGATGCGGCTGCTGCTGCTGCTGCTGCTGGACCTGCAGAAGCTGAGCCAGCTGCTCCTGGCTATACTGTTCGGCGGTCTGCTGTCCGGCCTCAGTGGCCTGCTGGTACGCGGCCAGCGCCAGCTGCTTGATGACGGTGGACTCCGGGTGGCTGGGGCCGCCGACGACCACCTGAAGCTGCTGATGCGTTGCAGGCCCGGACACCACCACCTGAGGTGCAGTGACCTGGACTCCCTGGCCGTGAGGAGCTGCCACCTGGTGCGCTGCGATCTGAGGTACCGTGACCTGATGAGATGCGGCCTGGGATGTTGCGGGACGGACTGGAGCCGGCCGCTGCGGTATGTACTGTGTAGCAGCCGGAGCCGCTGAGCCCACCCGGACAGGAGCTGGCCGGGAGGCGCTCGAAGGCTCTGGCGCGGTCTCAGTGAGGCCGTACTGCTGCTGCAGTGCGAAGAGCTGCTGCAGCCTGGTAGGCTCTCCTGACTGCGCTGCTGGCTGAGACTGGACGGTGGTAACGGGCTGAGGCCGAGACAGTGACGGCTGCGGGCCGCTGCTGACTGAAAGCGATCCTGCAGCTGGTCCTGCTCTCACAGGTGCAGCGTTTGTGGCCGTGGGTGCATACTGCTCCTGAAGCAGGGCCAGTCTGTCTGCGTCAGTGAGCGTCGCTACTGGCGTCTGAGGCGCGGCCGGCTGCGTCTGAGACGCGGTCGGCTGCGAAATGACGGCGACTGGACGCACAGGCCGTGACGCTGGAGAGGATAGCTGTGGGCTGAGTCTCACCGGAGCGACGCCAGCGGAACCTGACGGCCCGTACTGCTGCTGAAGCAGCGCCAGCCGCTGCGAGTCAGTGAGCTGAGCTGCTGGTGCCTGGACCGTGCCCCCCGACGGAGGCGCGGCCACCGCCGGCGCCGCCTGCTGATACTGCTGCTGCAGCTCAGTCAGCTTCTGCAGCAGCGACTCCTGGTCCGCCTCGTCAGCCGAGACTCCGGGGCCGGCCACCGCCAGGATGTCGGCCAGGTACTGCTCCTTCAGCTCCTCCAGCCGGTCCTCCTCCGTCAGCAGCGTGGACGGCCGCTGGGCTGGCGCTGATGCCACGGACGTCTGCTGAGCCGCTGATGATGGGCTCGTCGGCTGCGTCGCCCGGGTGGGGGCCGCGGCACCCGTGAGCACGATCCGGTCGTCGGTCGGCGCCGTGACGAACGTGAGGGCCTCAATGTACGGCTCCAGCACGTCAGCCGACAGACTCAGAGCTGTGGAGGGGAGAACAGTGTCAGACAGGGTACTCGGAGCCGTGGACGCAGGGAAGGATGAACATACTGATATCGGTACCAGATGCAGTAGGTTGGAAACAAAAATGCAGCAAGTTCAAGTCACTGGAGTTGGCGCACGAATTATCCCGAAGGATACAAAAGTACGCAGTACATTAACATACCAAGGTATGGTATGACAGCTTCAGATGCCGAAGTAACCATGACCATTCGACACTGCTTGCCAACTAATCAAGTGTTGGACCGTTGTGTAGAGATGGTACAGCAGCAGACTTACTCCCCACCGCGCTTCTGTAGCCTGGTATGTCGTGTTGGACCTGTAACAGCTCTCCTATCGCCACTCACTCAGCGGTCTGACGGCCTCGAAGACGGGCGACGAGAAGAGCTGGTCGTCGTTGGTGAGGAACGCCAGCACGTACGGCTTGGCCTGGTTGATGGGCTGGTAGGGCGTGGGTCCGCAGCCCTCGCACAGGACCGACACAGTAATCTCCATCTGCGCGTTCACCGACAGTCGGATGCCTAGAGAGAGAGAGAGAGGGAGAGAGAGCAGAGAGAGCGGTACGGGTCAGGAACTGGGAGGGGTACGTGTAGAAGAGGGTACGTACGTGTAGGTCTAGCTTGTGCGCTTGATTCGATGATCGATCTCAATAGAAGGAATGGAACTGCTTTGCTATATGATTCCAAGACATCATCGCTACATTAGAAAGCGAATCTACGCACAGGAACGTTGTGATAGTTTATTGTTCCATGGTGCTGCTTGCGGCCGTAGCACAGTACGACCGCGTGCACTCTGCTCTTTTTACATGCTAATCACTTTAAGAAGTAATAAAACGGAGTACGGACACCAGGTATTATGTAGGTAGAGCTATGTCATAGTAATATGTTGCTAATGTTTCAATGTGAAGTAACTGACCTGACATATGGAAGAATAGCGGGCTCTGCTCGAGTCTATGAATAAATTCGTCAAAGTTTTCTCCTTTAATCGTAACCAGTGACACTTTCGGGTCATTTCTCACAATGGCCTCAACATCAGATCTTCTGATTTGACCTGAAAAGAAAACGTTGTTCGGTGAGGAAACAGACAGTTGCGGTCTTGTGGACAGAGGTCATCTGATGATCTCGAGTCACTCGCGAAAAGCGCAAAGCGCATCATTAGTTTCGTGTGGTGGGCAGAAGACGGTTTGTGTGCGTGAAACAGCACCGTCAACCTAGCAGCAGCGTGAAAAAGCTGTTAACTTTATTTCGAATTCATCTCCCAAAAAAATTTAAGTGGACTCATACAGACGACAAATTCACATTTCCAAAACATTCAAAAAAAACTTCATTTATCAAGCAATCTGGTTTGGTGAACTGTTGCCTCTCACGTCACATCAATAACTAAGAAGTGACTAGGAGCATACCTTCCCATGTTCCTTGGAAATACATCACTGGCGATGAAGGTGGCTTCGACGTCAGCTCCCAGCTGGCAAAGGCAAAGTAGATAGGTTAGACACTTTTCAATGCTGTAACGTGAATATGTTTGATGAATGGAGCGCAACGGCAGTAACAATATTAAGAGATAACAGCGTAACGAAGGAAAAACATCACATATGTTTACAAGTACAATGTCAAACAACATGACGATCATCAGAACATTCCGCAAGGAACAAATTCGCAAAAATAAAAACATACCACCGTACTAGAAGCCACTGCAATTTTCCTACCAATATCTACCTCTAGCAGGCTTTGATCTCGCTCGACTTGGGCTGAGGTCACCCTTACCTTCCAGCGGAGAGCGTCGGCGATGACCTTCCCCATGGCGCACTCTATTCCCAGACAGTCGGCGGCCTCGCCGGAGATCTTGCCGGCGGCAATGCCGATCACGGGGTCCTCTCGAGCCGGCTGTGATGCCGCCGGCGCAGCCGGAGGTGCTGGTGGGAGAACTGTCGGCCTGACGAAAGGCGGAACTGCCGGCCTGCCGACAAACGGAACTGCTCCTGCTGCGGGTGCTCCATACTGGGCAGTCTGAGGCGCATCTCTCACTGGAGCGGCGGTCTGGCTAAGCTGGACAGCCGGGTCGACAGTTGCGATGACACCAGCGGGTACAGGACCAACTGGCGACAGTCCCTCAGTCGGCGCGGCGGCGGGGGCGGCGGGGGCAGCAGGGGCGGCAGAGGGAGCGTAAGACCCGGCGGTGGAGAGTGATCCCGGACGGCCCGGCAGCGTGGTGGCGGCGGGGGAGATGACCAGCGTCGCCGACGTTCCGGGGCTGCGCACCGGAACAAAAGCCGGAGGAGCCGACTGCCCCGGTCCTAAGGGCGGTCCCACCGGCACTGCTCCCGCCAGCAGCGCAATAAGGTCGCTCTGAGAGAGCCCGAGTGACGAGAGGTCCTCCTTGGCGAGGAGCGCTTCCAGGTCCTCCTGCGTGATCTGCTGTGGCGGAGGGGGTAACAACGCCTGCTGATTCGCAGGAACTGAACCCGGCACGAGCACAGGCTGCTTCTGGAATACTGAACTTGGAATTGGCGGGTTGATAGGCTGTCCGCTTGGAAGGTCTTCTGGCTGGTTTACTGGAAGGTATCCGGGCTGGCTTACTGGAAGGGTTCCAGGCTGGTTCACTGGAAGGTATCCTGGCTGTGATTCTTGTGGCGTCACAGGCTCAGTCTGTAGGAAAACTTCAGGCTGAGCTGACTCAGTCTGTAGGGGAACTTCAGGCTGAGTAAGCTGAGTCTGTAACGGAACCTCAGGCTGAGTCTGTGTCGGCATCTGAGGCTGAGCTTCTGCTGTATTTTCCGAAAGAGTTTCTTCAACGTCTCCAGCTTCCTTTTCCGGAAGCGTAGCCGAAGACTCATTGGATATCAGACTTCCTTCACTCTCCTGTTTGGTGACAATGTCGTCTGTGTCAGTGCTGACACTCCCGCTGCCTTCGATTTCCTGACTCTCTGGATCGCTGCTCTCAATGTTCACCGCTGAAGACGCCTCATTAGTCGCAGTCTGTCCTGCATTCTCTTCCTTCACTATATCCTGAACGGCACTGACAACGCCAGATATATCTCCGGCGCCTCCAAGAGGATCATCCGCCCCACCAGCTGTGGTGAGCTGATCAGTTTCGGTTTGCTGCTCTTGTTGCTGAGATATGATGTCTTGAATCACGTTAATGACGTCAGCTGCGTTCTCCGCTGGTGCCTCGGGCTGGACATAAGCGGGACCAGCTAGATCACCTTGCGAAGCTGTCCCTGTCTGAATCTGTGAAGGCCTCTCAGGCTGGGTCTGTGAGAGCAACTCAGACTGAATCTCTGGGGCACATCAGGCTTGTCTGTGAAGAGCACCTCAGGCTGAACCTCTGAGGGCACAGGCAGGGCTGTTTCCTGTGAGAGCAACTAGACTGAAATCTCTGAGGGCAACATCAAGGCTGTCCTGTGAGAGCACCTCAGGCTGAACCTTGAGGGCACAGCAGGCTGTTCCTGTGAGAGCAACTCAGACTGAATCTCTGAGGGCACATCAAGCTTGTCCTGTGAAAGCACCTCAGGCTGAACCTCTGAGGGCACAGCAGGCTGTTCCTGTGAGAGCACCTCAGGCTGTTCCTGTGAGGTCACCTCAGGCTGTTCCTGTGAGGGCACCTCAGGCTGTTCCTGTGAAGTCATTTGCTGCGCTTCCTTGTCTTCTATCGGGAGCGTGACTGTCTGACTCCCCGGGACCAGCTGAGGAACGGTCGGCAATCCTGCAATCACACCGGCCTGGCATGTTCTCCCTGATCACTTCGAGGATCTTCTCGGGCTGAATGTCTTGATCTTCCGGCTGTGTTTCCAGATCTTCCGGCTGTGTTTCTGTGACGTAGCCCTGCTGGTTTTCTGACGGAGCTTGTTTTGCTGGGTTCCACGTCCTCTTGCAGGATTGCGGACAGCGGAACAAGAGAAGCCAGTGGTGCAGCGTCGTTCCCAGTGAGTTTGTTTGGATACCAGAACAGACCATTTGTTGGCAACCCAGAAGCTGCGAGGGCGTCTTCGGCAGATTCAACTCCAGGACTTACTTCAACATCATCAACACTAGGGGTCAGTTCGGTAACCACAGGGTATGAGATAACCCCGGCAACAACAGAATCAGGGAGCTCTTCATCACCTTCAGCGTCGATTTTCTCCTCTGCATCTTCACCGTCAGAGATAACTTTCATAGCCTCAGCCTCGGGACTCATTTCAGCAGCCTCAGAGCTCACTTCAGCAGCCTCAGCATCATAGCTCACTTCAGTAGCCTCAGGGCTCACTTTAGCAGCCTCAGCATCAGAGCTCACTTCAGCAGCCCCAAGGATCACTTCAGCAGCCTCAGCATCAGAGCTCGCTTCAGCAGTCTCAGCATCAGAGCTCACTTCAGCAGCCTCAGCATCAGAGCTCACTTCAGCAGCCCCAGGGCTCACTTCAGCAGCATCAGCATCAGAGCTCAATTCAGCAGTCTCAGCATCAGAGCTCACTTCAGCAGCCTCAGCATCAGAGCTCACTTCAGCAGCCTCAGCATCAGAGCTCACTTCAGCAGTCTCAGAGCTCACTTCAGCAGTCTCAACATCAGAGCTCACTTCAGAAGTATCAGTGTCAGAGCTCACTTCAGCAGCCTCAGCATCAGAGTTTACTTCAGCAGTCTCAGGATCAGAGTTCAACCTCAGCAACCTCAGCATCAGAGCTCACTTCAGCAGTCTCAGCATCAGAGCTCACTTCAGCAGTATCAGCATCAGAACCCACTTCAGCAGTTTCAGTAACGGAGCTCACTTCAGAAGTAACAGTATCAGAGCTCACTTCAGTAGCCTCAGCATCAGAGCTCACTTCAGCAGCCTCAGGGCTCACTTCAGCGGCTCAGCATCAAGAGCTCACTTCAGCAGCCTACATCCATGAGCTCACTTCAGCAGTTCTCAGCATCAGAAGCTCACTTCAGCAGACTCCAGCATCAGAGCTCACTTCCGTAGCCTCAGCATCAGAGCTCACTTCAGCAGGCCTCAGGGCTCACTTCAGCAGCCTCAGCAAATCAAGAGGTCACTTCAGCAGCCTCAAAGCATCAGAGCTCACTTCAGCAAGTCTCAGCATAGAGCTCACTTCAGCAGCCTCAGCAATCAGAGCTCACTTCAGCCAGCCTCAGCATCAGAGCTCACTTCAAGCAGTCTCAGCAATCAGAGCTCACTTCAGCAGCCTCATCATCAGAGCTCACTTAGCAGTTCTCAGCATCAGAGCTCACTTCAGCAGCCTCAGTGTCAGAGCTTACTTCAGTAACCTCAGCACCAGAGCTCACTTCAGTAGCTTCAGCATCAGAGCTTTCTTCATCAGCCTCAACATCAGAGCTCACCTCAGCAGCCTCACCATCAGAGCTCACTTCAGCAGCCTCAGGACCTGGGCTTACTTCAGCAGTCTCTGTGTCAAAGCTAACTTCAGCAGCTTCAGCATCAGAGCTCACTTCAGCAGCCTCAGCATCAGAGCTCACTTCAGCAGCCACAGCATCAGAGATCACTTGATTAGACTCAGCATCAGAACCCACTTCAGCAGTCTCAACATCAGAGCTCACTTCAGAAGTATCAGTGTCAGAGCTCACTTCAGCAGCATCAGAAGTTTAACTTCAGCAGTTTCAAGGGTCAGAGTATCACTCAGCAAACTTCAGCATCAGAGCTCACTTGAGCAGTATCAGCATCAGAGAATCCACTTGAGCAGTATAAGCATCAGAACCCACTTCAGCAGTTTCAGTAACGGGAGCTCACTTCAGAAGTAACAAGTATCAGAGCCTTCACTTCAGAAGCCTCAACATCAGAGCTCACTTCAGCAGCCTCAGGGCTCACTTCCAGGCAGCCTCAGCATCAGAGCTCCTTCACAGCCCCGGGGTCATTTCAGCAGCTTCAGCATAAAATGAGCTCGCTTCAGCAGTCTCAGCATCAGAGCTCACTTCAGCAGCCTCAGCATCAGAGCTCACTTCAGTAGCCTCAACATCAGAGCTCACTTCAGCAGCCTCAGGGCTCACTTCAGGAGTCTCAGCATCAGAGCTCACTTCAGCAGTCTCAGAGCTCACTTCAACAGCCTCAGCATCAGAGCTCACTTCAGCAGCCTCAGCATCAGAGCTCACCTCAGCAGCCTCAGCATCAGAGCTCACTTCAGCAGCATCAGGGCTCATCTCAGCAGCCTCAGAATCAGAGCTCACTTCAGAACCCTCAGCATCAGAGCTCACTTCAGCAGTCTCAAGATCAGAGCTCATTTCAGCAGCCCCAGGGATCTCCTCTAAAGCCTCGGTGTCAGAGCTCACTTCAGTAACCTCAGCATCAGAACTCACTTCAGCAGCCTCGGGATCAGGGCTTACTTCAGCAGCCTCAGAATCAGGGCTCACTTCAGCAGCTTCAGCATCAGAGCTTACTTCATCAGTCTCATTATCAGAGCTCACTTCAGCAGTCTCAGCATCAGAGCTCACTTCAGCAGTCTCAGCATCAGAGCTCACTTCAGCAGCCTCAGCATCAGAGCTCACTTCAGCAGCCTCAGAGCTCACCTTACCAGCCTCAGCATCAAAGCTTACTTCAACAGCCGCATCATCAGAGCTCACTTTAGCAGCCTCAGCACCAGGGCTTACATCAGCAGCCTCAGGATTAGAGCTAACGTCATCAACTGCAAGACCAGAGTTAACCTCAGCAGCAACAGAGCTCACTTCAGCAGCCTCAGAACCAGAGCTTACTTCAGAAGTATCAGCATCTGAGCTAACTTCAGAACCCTCAGCATCAGAGCTCATTTCAGCAGTCTCAAGATCAGAAGTTCACTCTCAGCGCCTCAGGATCTCCTCTAGAAGCCTCAGTGTCCAGAGTTCTCACTTCAAGTAACCTCAGCATCAGAGCTCACTTCAAGCAGCCTCAGACCAGAGCTCAACTTCAAGAAGTTCAGCATCTGAGCTAACTTCAGAACCCTGCAGCATCAGAGCTCATTTCAGCAAGTCTCAAAGAATCTAGAGCTCATCTTCAGCAGCCTCAGGGATCACCCCCCATCTAAAGCCTAGTGTCAGAGCTTGCTCAGTAACCTCAGCACCGGAGCTAACTTCGTAGCTTCAGCCATCATATTAGAAAAAAAAAGGAGAAGAGAGAAAAGGGCGGAGAAGGCGGGAAAGGAGATATATAAAGGGAAGGTAAAGCCGGAGGAAAAAAAGCGAAGGAAGGGATAAAAAAGGGAGCTTACTTCATCAGCCTCAACATCAGAGCTCACCTCAGCAGCCTCACCATCAGAGCTCACTTCAGCAGCCTCAGGGCTCACTTCAGCAGCCTCAGCACCAGGGCTTACATCAGCAGCCTCAGGATCAGAGCTAACTTCAGCAGCTGCAAGACCAGAGTTAACCTCAGCAGCATCAGAGCTCACTTCAGCAGCCTCAGGGCCTACCTCAGCAGTCTCAATATCAGAAATAACATCAGCAGCCTCAGCATCAGAGCTCATAATAGCAGCCTCAGCATCTGAGGTCACTTCAACAGCCTCAGGGCTCACTTCAGCAGCCTCAGGATCAGAGGTCACTTCAGCAGTTTCAGCGCCCACTTCAGCAGCCTCAGCATCAGAGGTCACTCCAGCAGTATCAGGACTCACTTCAGCAACCTCTTGGCTTATTTCAGCAGCCTCAGAATCAGCGCTCACTTCAGCAGCCTCAAGATCAGAGTTTATCTCACCAGCCTCGAGTTCATTACTGACAGCCTCTGCTTCGTTTCCCACAATGTCGTCATAAGCATTTTGAGCATCAGCAGATGACTGTGCCTCTGCAGACCCAGCTTCTGGGTTTGAGGCTTCTACTCTGTTTGGAGAATCACTCGAAAACTGGTATTGAGCCTGGAGCTGGGCAAGTTTTTCTTCGTCAGACGGCTCTGAGATTGCTGGCTTGTCCGTGCTTTCAGTCTGCTCCTGAGAGACGTCGGAAAGATATTCTTCCTTTAACTGAGCTAGCTGCTCTGCATTCAACACCTGAGATCCAGTTGTTGCTGCGGCAGATCCATCGGCGCTGGCGATAACTGTATCCGGATCTTTTTCCTTGCCTATTTCAGATTCTGTTTGCACTTCAACAGCCTCAGGACTCACTTCATCAGCCTCAAGATCAGGGCTCACCTTATCAGCTTCAGAATCAGAGCTCACTTCAGCAGCCTCAGGGCTCATTTCAGCAGCCTCAGCATACGAGCTCACTTCATGAGTCATCAGAGGCCACTTTAGCGGTCTCAGGGCTCACTTCAGCAGCCTCAGCATCAGAGGTCAATTCAGCAGTCTCAGGGCTCACTTCAGCAGCCGCAGCATCTGAGGTTACTTCAGCAGTCTGAAGGCCCACTTCAACAGCCGCATGGATCACTTCAGCAGCCTCAACATCAGAGGTCCCTTCGGCAGTGTCAGGGCTCCCATCAGCAGCGTCAGAGCTCACTTCAGGAGTATCAGCATCAGAGGTAACTTCAGGAGTATCAGCATCAGAGGTCACTTCAGGAGTCTCAGGGCTCACTTCAACAGCCTCAGGGCTCACTTCAGCAGTCTCAGCATCAGAGGTCACTGCAGCAGTCTCAGAACTCACATCAGGATTCTCAGCATCAGAGTTTACTTCAGCAGTCGCAGGGCTCACTTCAACAGCCTGAGGGCTAACTTCAGCAGCCTCAGGATCAGAATGTCACCTTCTGCAGCCTCCAAGATCAAGACCAGAACTGTCTCACTAGCACCTATCTTAGTACTCCTGTGAGGAAGAGCCTCGTGCGTCGTTCCCAGAATGTCCTTCCCTTGGGCAATTATTGAGCCATCGTAGAAGACTGAATAGTTTCTCGCAGGCGCCCGGCTTTTCTTGGTTTAGAAGATTATTTACTTGTCAGGGAAAAACCCCCCACTTGAAAACTTGGTATTGGCCTGGAGCTCGGGCAAGCCCTTTTATATCTTCGTCACGACAGCTCTTGAAATTGCAGAGCTTGTCGTGGCTATTCATTGTGCTTGCTCCCCTGAAGAGACGTCGGACAGATGGAGCATTCTTCCTTTAAACATGAGACTAGCTGCTTCTTTGCACCGTCAAACCACCTGAGATCCAGTTTGTTGCTGCGGCAAGATCCACTCGGCGCTGGCGATCACATGTATCCAAGTCTGCCTCTCCTACGATCTTATTTTCAGATTTCTGGTTGCACTTCAACAAGCTTCAGGGCATCAGATGTCACTTCAGTGGTGCAGGGCTCACTTCAGCAGGGCTGCGATCACGTTCAACAAGCTCAGGGCGTCACTTCAGCAGGCGCCTCCAGCATCAGGGTCAATTCAGACAAGTCTCAAGGCTCAACATTCAGCAGCCAGAACAGTACTGAGGTCTACTTCAGAAAGTCTGAGGGCTCACTTTCAGCAGGCCTCAGGGGCTCATTTCAGCAGCCTCAGGGAATTCAGCGCTCCAGCGTTCACAGACCTCAGGATTCAGCAGGCTTATCTCAGCAGCCTCAAGTAAACAATTACTGGCAGTTACTCACGCTTTCGTTATCCTAGAATGTTACGTCACCAGACATTCTCAGGCATTCAGTTGAAACGATGCGTTCTGGATCAGCTTCTTGGTTTGGATTTTTACTCTATCAGGATGAACCACTCGAAAGCTGATACTGAGCCTGAAGCTGGGCAAGTTTTTCTTCATCAGACAATCCTGAGATTGCCGGCTTGTCCGTGCCTTCAGTCTGCTTCTGAGAAACGTCTGAGAGATATTCTTCCTTTAACTGAGCTAGCTGCTCTGCATTCAACACCTGAGATCCAGTTGTTACTGCGGCAGATCCCTCGGCGCCTGCGATCACAGTATCCGGATCGCTTTCCTTGTCTATTTCAGACTCTGGTTAGAACTACAACAGCTCAGGACTCACTCAGAGCCTACAGATCAGGCTCAGCTGCACAGCTTTCAGGACTCAGAGCTCACATTCGGCAGCCTCAGGGCTCATTTCAGCAGCCTCAGCATCAGAGCTCACTTCAGGAGTCTCAGCATCAGAGGTCACTTCAGGAGTCTCAGGGCTCACTTCAGCAGCCTCAGCATCAGAGGTCAATTCAGCAGTGTCAGGGCTCACATCAGCAGCGTCATAGCTCACTTCAGGAGACTCAGCATCAGAGGTCACTTCAGGAGTCTCAGGGCTCACTTCAACAGCCTCAGGTCTCACTTCAGCAGCCTCAGCATCAGATGTCACTTCAGTAGTCTCAGAACTCTCTTCAGGAGCATTAACATCAGAGTTTACTTCAGCAGTCACAGGGCTCACTCCAGCAGCCTCAAGATCAGAGTTCACTTCTGCAGCCTCAAGATTAAGACCAGAACTTGTCTCACTAGCCTCTAGCTCAGTACTGTCTTCAGAAGCCTCGGCTTCGTTTCCCATAATGTCGTCACCAGCATTCTCAGCATCAGCAGATGATTGCGCTGCTGCAGACTCAGCTTCTTGGTTTGGGTTTTTTGCTCTATCAGGAGAACCACTCGAAAGCTGGTATTGAGCCTTGAGCTGGGCGAGTTTTTCTTCGTCAGTCAGCTCTGAGATTGCTGGCTTGTCCGTGCTTTCAGTCTGCCCCTGAGAAACATCTGGCAGATATTCTTCCTTTAACTGAGCTAGCTGCTCTGCATTCAAGACCTGAGATCCAGTTGTTGCTGCGGCAGATCCCTCGGCGCTGGCGATCACAGTATCCGGATCGCTTTCCTTGTCTATTTCAGATTCTGGTTGCACTTCAACAGCATTGGTGGTGGCAGCAAGCTTGTCGTCTGTCTCTGCATTGCTGTCGGCATCCTCAGTAGTTCCGTGCTGAGCATATGACGAAATGTCCTGGTCGACTTGTGATACTGAGCTTGGACCACTCGGAACTTTATCTCTTTCCTCTCCTACAATCGCTTGGATAGCATCAAGGACACCTGACACTGAACCGATTCTGTACGGATCTTGGACGCCCACCGTCGATGCTTCAATAAAGAGGACATTCGGTCTCTGGTCCTGATCATCATACGCCTGAACGGGATACACAATATCAGCAGCTGCATCAGGAGCAAGATCCACGGCCTGTTGGACTGCGTTTATGTCCGCAGCAGCATTGGAGTTGTGCTCTTGCACGGCATCGGTAACATCAGCAGTCAGACCGGAATTTCCAGTGCCGGGCTCCTGAGTGACATCCTGGACGTCGGTTGCCGTACTTGGCACTTGGTCCTGAACAGTACCCTGGATGTCAGCCGCCGTACTCGCGGCTTGTTCCTGGACAGTGCTGATAACGTTGACGGCTGCATCAGAGACAGCGTCGGAGGATTCTTGGACAACTTCCATGGCATCGGCACCAGTGTTATCAGCCCCGTTGACTGGTTGTTCGACAGCGTCTTGAGAGTTAGTGATGACATTGGGAACTTCGTCCTGAACGGCATTCGCAGCATCAGTAGCTTCTTCAGAGGCTTCATTGACAGCTTCCTGAGTTGTGTCCACCACAGCGGTCGCTACATTGCCAAGTTCATTCTTCACGGCACCGGCGTCACTGGTGGCTGCATCAGAAACTCCGTCTGAGGGCGCCTGGACAGCATCCATATCGCTGCCACTGAAACCAGGAAACTGGTCGATGGTGTCCTGGACAGCAACTACCATCTGTGCGGCTTCGTTAGCGACCTCGTCTTGAACAGCATTGATGGTATCGATGGTCTCTTGGGAGACACTGTCGTCAGATTCCTGAACAGCGTTCATGACCTCAGCGTTTGCGTTGATTACTTCATCCTGGATGGTATCAATAACTCCAGAAGCTGCATTGGAGACGTTATCCATAACTCCAGAAGCTGCATTGGAGACGTTATCCAATAACTCCAGAAGCTGCATTGGAGACGTTATCAATAACTCCAGAAGCTGCATTCGAAACGTTATCAATAACTCCAGAAGCCGCATTAGAGACGTCATCAAAAACCTGTGCAGCTTCGACAGCACCACCACTGGAGACTTGTTCACGGTGCTCTTGAGAGTTATTAGCATCAGCAGCATCCACGCTGTCGCCGGGTAGGGAGTTTTCTCCGTTTTGAAGGTACACTGTTGATGTTACCTTTTCATTTATAGGTGGTTTGATGGTAAGGAGATTGTTGTCCACCATTTCAGTTTGATCATCTATGCCTTCGTAATCTTTATCGTTTGCTCCCATCGCTGAAGCTGAGTCAGTGTCATTATTAGCATCTTCATCTTGCTCTTGACTACCGGGAGCTTCGAGTTCCAGGGCGCTCTCCTGCTGGCTGTCTGCCTCGACAAAAACTGCAGAGTTTTCGTCCACGCCAGGCTCAGTTGTCTCTTTCTCAGCCGTTTGTATGGTCTCCTGTTCAACTGGCTCATCGGCTTCTTTTTCGGTAGTTTCCGTCGTAGATACCTGACTATACTGAACAGTTGTGCTGACAGTTTGCATTGCTGGAACTCCAGTCTCAGCATTTGTGTCCTTCGTGACGAGCAATGTTGCTACGTTATCGCCTTGGCCTACCTCTTGAACATCTGGAACAGTTGACTTGTCCGCCAGTGCGCTGGAGGCTTCGGCACCCACACTACCCACAGAAGGGACAGTTTCCTCTCCTGCTGACGCACTGCTCGTCAATTGCGCCGCTGCTTCGCTTCCCCCTTCCGCTGGGGTAAAGCTGTCCTTTTCAACAAGCGCGGCGGGACCAGGCTGCATCTGCTGTTCTTTGACGACCACAAACCGGTCTTTGAGAGCCTCCACTTGGGCCGCTGTGAGAGGACGGTGGTCACTCTTAAGGCCATGGATCTCGGCAGCAGTGAGCGTTTCGCCCTTCTGATCTGAGGAATCTTCTACTGAACTCAGAGATCCACTGTTTTTCTCCTCTACCTCGGTACTGTTTCGTTGAAACTCGTCGTCCTTTTCGACTGGTACACTGCCAACCGCAATTTCGTTGTTGATCTCAAGCGTTTCCTGGCTTTCCTCCTGAGTCACCTCTTCAGCAGGTGACTGCTCTTCACTGGTCTTTCCTTCGTTAGTCGGTTCCACGAGTTCATCCTTCAGCGCTAGCGCCTCGTCCAAAGGCAGTGGTCCTTTCTCGTTGCTCCGTATGGCCTCGTCGCTCATGGACGCTCCGAACGAAAACGGAGGAACGAAAGCCGTGGGCCCCGCGGAGAATACCTCTTCGGCGTCGGCAGCGTCGTCGACAAACTCGACTTTGGTGGCCGGGGCTGTGGTCGGCAGCGAGGGTGGAAGTGTTGGGATGGCGCCAGCCGCCACCTGCTCCTTCACGTACTGACTGGCGGCGACACTCAGCGTCTCAAGCACCTCCGCAGGAATGTTGCCAGATCCTTCCACCGTGTCCATCTCGAGGAGCGCGATCTCCTTCTGCTCCATCTCACCTGTGCAGAACGAAGATGTCATTGCATAAGCGAATATTACCGAAGAACGACACTGTAAACGAGCAGGAATACAGGAAGCACCTACCGAACTTATCAACGTTTAAATATGTATTTGTCTGTGAGGATAACGTTATGCTAATTGCTAGTACTTAGTGTGTGCATAGCATTGAAGTATCATTGTATGACGAGGTTAACCTCAGGCAGTGCGTTTTCAAAGTTAGTACCTTCCCTTTTTTCGAACAAACTTAAACCCAAAAGGTATTCCATATTTATATTCATCGCGCAGGATTTGCTTTGTATCAGGATTATATTCATCTCGCTCGTCCCTTGATCTTAACCACCACACCCCAGCCAGTTGCCTCTCTTCCTTCGGGTCGCACCTCGGTTGCTGCCGTCGGCGACGGTGAACATGCCGACGCCCTTGGTGACCTGGTTGCTCTCATCGAACATGAGACGGGTGATGCCGATCAGGTGTTCGGCTGCCATCGGGATCTCCAGCAAGGGCACCACGGTGTTCCAAGGCTGCCGGATCTGAGGACAGAACCGGAGGAAGTTACACAAACTGTTAGAATACCACCGTCGAGCATCCGAGAAACATGCCGACATCAATACCAGGTGGTCCAAAGGTCGGGAAATAACCATTTACCGACCACCGTGCGCGTTTCGAGGGGCATCCAGGGACTTCATTCTATCCTCACAGTGCCACAGAAGAAAGATCACCAAAGTGCCGTCTTCGCTCCTGGTCACATAGCTGAAGAACGTTACACTTGCTCACCTGCCATCACCATCACTTATGTGACCCCCCCCCCATGTGGCAAGCATGTGACCCTCGTCTGGCACCTTCACCCTCCCGGTCACCTCGCCACTCACCGCCTGCGGGAACGAGTCGGTGATGACGGAGCGGGTCTCCACCGGGCTCGACACCACGGCGTCCAGGCCCGGCACGCTGCGCGCGATCTCGGCGTTCCGCCGGTGGCCGGCGTTTCCCATGGCGATGACGATGTCCACCCCACTGTCCTTGAGCCGCCGCACCTCCTGCTGGACGGCCGGTGTCTCGGCCATAATCGGCATGGTGCCACCGTCCGCAAGTTTCTTCTGAACAGAAAAAGAAGGCAGGGTCAGCATGGAGTATGGTAGACCGGGAGTTTCAGTGCTTATGGTGCGGAAAACCTGGGTTCAAATCCCGGTAGATTCGAGGTCGCTGCGCGATGGGTTTTGTGACACACTACTACGCTTTTCACCCGTTTCGCACCAATAAAGATGGTATTGTATTTATTAAATATCATAGACATTCCAGCCAAATTTACGGAATAAAATCTCGTAAAAGGTAGAAAAACATAAGCATGTGCGACCATTGAATCTTGTGAATATAAAGTTACTAGATGATGGACCAGTTTGTGCACTGTTCCTCGAGTGATCGCGAAGAGCTTCTCACGTTCATATAGCGGGAGACGTAGCCGACGATTCCGATCTTCCTCCCTCCAACGTTAACGACCACCGATTCGGACGCAAACCGGCGCAGCAGTGAAGACCTGATGTTTGAGACGACGAACGTCTCCGGGGAGCCTACGATGCGGGCCATCAGGGAGCTGATGCCGCCGTTAAAGTCTTGCGCCGAGAACGCCTGCGGAGTGGGCAACGGTGTGTCATTTCCATTTTTTGGGACGATGCATTAAATCTTTGGCAATGGACATAGTGTTACTCTCAGCGACTAAAATCAGACTTAAGTCGGTAGTTTTCAGATCTGGATACGTATAACTTGCATTCCCATTCGATTCGTTCGAGAAGATAAAAAATATCCTGCTGAGAGGAGCGGATACAATTGCTACAGATTACTTCAGATCGAGCGTAATAGTTTCGGACGTAATATAACTAATTAAAACATGCATGATGTATCCATCGAAACCGGCTATGGACACAAAGCCGGCGAGCATGGCTCCGTAGCGACTTACCGTGGCCGCCGGAGTGACGTCGGGCACCCTGAACTGTCGGCGGACCGCCCGCCTCGTGCCGCCCGTGTTCAGCACCAGCACGTTGCCCTGTCCGTGACTCTTGGCCACGCGTATCGCGTCGGCCACCTGCTGTGTGTAAATCGCCTGCAAAATGGAATCGCTTTGGTTAGTGGGCGGTGGAAGTGAGTGCATAATAAGGCAACTAGTAACAGAATACACCAAGAGAGATACTGCCAATGCACACGGGGAAGGTGATCTAGCCAGTCAAGTATCTATAAATTGGATTTTGGAATGCATCTAGTCCTTCGGTAGCAGAAGTTCAAGCAGTGATACCCTAAGCATGCGGTGCGAATCTCAAGATCAGTTCAGGGGCGCTGACAAGTTTTTCATTTCATGACCATATAAAACCAGTAATCTCTGGAGCGCCTGAGCCCGCTATCTTGGTCGTCATCGTCCGGTAATGACGCATGACCGGCACGATATAGGTCGTACCTCTACGGATGTCAGTTACTGGCCCGCACCGGACCGCTGCAGGTAAGCCTCCCGTTCACCCACATCGGGTCCACACCGGGCGGAAACAGACCGGTTAAGCCTGCGGTGTGGTGACCGAGGCTCAGCGGTCACTCGCTCGGCTGAGGAGCCGGGGTCAGGTAAAAAATCCGCAATCACTTGATGCACAACTGAAGAATTGTTTACGTCCTGGCTACGGAAATAACGGGCCGATAATATGAGCGCCCGCTGAACTCTGATCATCGGAAGCGTTACGTTGCTGAATACAACCCCTTATGTGTGCTGTTTACCGTAGCATGAATCAAAAAGCACCCCGCTGTCGTGCGTCACGCTTTTGTCTTGTTCCTGCGCCTGGTGCTGGAGCAGAGGCAGCACTCACCTCTTTCTTGTTGACGGGGTGTTGGTACTGGACGATGGTCAGTTCAAACTGACCGCCCTGGCCGTGCGCCACAGTAGGCAGCACAGCCGCCACGGCCGCCCACCAGCACAGCAGGAGGAGCATGGTGGCGCCGCGTCCGACCCGACCGGGCCGCGCCGCTGCCGCCGCCGCTCAGAGGTCTCCCCTGACTCCGGGGTCTGCTTCTGCTGATCCTGCTGCTGCTGCTGCTGCTGCTGTTGTTGATCCTGCTGCTGCCGAACTGCAGCCGCGCTCCACGCCAGCCCACTGCTGCTCTGCTGGTCTTGCTCCTCTGCAGAGACAGGAGGGTTGCACAGGTCAGAGGGTGGCACGGGTCAAAGGGTGGCACGGGTCAGAGGGTGGCACGAGTCAAAAGGTAGTACGGGTCAAAAGGTGGTACGGGTCAAAACTCAAAAGGTGGAACGGGTCAAAAGGTGACACGGGTCAAAGGGTGGTACGGGTCAAAAGGTGGTACGGGTCAGAGGGTGGCAAGTGTCCAGTGTGACATGGGTCAGAGGGTATAGCACGGGGTAGACACGCGACTGCACATACCGCTTATATACCTATTCCCTCGCGGCGGACAGAATTATGTTAACCTGCGGGAGGCAATTCTGCCCCCCCCCCCCCCGAGATCTCGAGAACCACTCGGCTGATTTCGATAGGACGAACACCATTCGATTCTTCATGACAATATTTGTTACGTCCTAGCTACGGAAATATTTTGTACGTCCTGGCTACGGAAATAACGGGCCGATAATATAAGCGCCCGCTGAACTCTGATCATCGGAAGCGTTACGTTGCTAAATACGATTCCTTCTGTATGTTGTTTATCGTGGCATGAATCAAAAAGCACCAGGAATATTTTTTTATCCGAAAATGGGCAAAAAAATTAGGGAAAAATCGATTTTTTAAGGTCATTGCAGCCAATTTGAGTTCTACCGATTTTCCATGCAAAACATTTTTGAGCTCCCAATGTAATGGTTTTCAATATTCAAAAGGGGACAAGTCACCAAATAAAAAAATCATAGCCGTATTCAGGAATGAAAAATTAGAAAATTGTATTATAAAAATATACGCTTTTCGTGTTCGTTTGGGACGAAATAATTCACATGAGGGCTTTCTTGCTGTAATTTGTTAAATGTAATATATTGCACATAGGCGCATCCAGGTAAACAACGTGGGGGGGCACCGTAAGGAAAACGCCTTTTATCATTTTACTAATTTGAATTTGGACCTAATTTGACGGGGGATATCGACCCCCATTTTATGTACCTGAGTGCGAACTTGCCCCCAAATATATATAATTCAAATATATATGATGTATATAGCAGTGACATAGTTTCTGACGCATGTATTGCACCGCAAAATACGAAGCAAGTATGCGCCGCACAACGCATTCGTAACGCCCTCCCAAAAACATAAACCTGGAGCCGCCTCCCCTCAGCAGATTTTTTCAAAATGTTGATACAACACGCGTTATTCAATTCTAGGAAAAATTCCAAAATTTTCAAGACGCTAAGTGTAACGGTTCAGAATCGGCAGGCGAAAAACTACCGTTGGGCAGAATCTGCCCCCGCAGGACATATAGGAATATAGGTAACCGAGACTAGTGTAAACAAGCCGAAACCTACAAACTGCACCGCCATTAACATGGATGAATGATGCATCACTGGCTCACGACATGGCGTTACCTAGACATGGCAATTACGATCTATCCACCGTCACGCCGCGTGCCTTTCCTTTACTGCTGAACACGAGGCTGCGTTATCTGCCAGAGGGGCTGCTGCACGGCATGTCAGCCTCGATCATCTCAGCCTCGTCAGCCTCGATCGGCCGGCTCAGCCTCGATCATCTCAGCCGCCTCGATCATCTCAGCCTCGTCTGCCTCGATCATCTCAGCCTCGTCAGCCTCGATCATCTCACCCTCGTCAGCCTTGATCATCTCAGCCTCGTCAGCCTCGATCATCTCACCCTCGTCAGCCTCGATCATCTCAGCCTCGTCAGCCTCGATCATCTCAGCCTCGTCAGCATCGATCATCTCAGCCTCGTCAGCCTCGGTCGGCCGGCTCAGTCTCGATCATCTCAGTCTCGTCAGCCTCGATCGTCTCAGCCTCGTCAGCCTCGATCATCTCAGCCTTGTCAGCCTCGATCATCTCAGCCTTGTCAGCCTCGATCGGCCCGCTCAGCCTCGATCATCTCACCTCGTCAGCCTCGTTATCATCTCAGACACTAATCAGCCTCGATCAACTCAGCCTCGTCAGCCTGGATTCGTCCGGCTCAGCCTCGATCATCTCAGCCTTGTCAGGCCTCGATCATCTCAGCCTCGTCTGCCCGATCATCTCAGCCTCGTCAGCCTCGATCATCTCAGCCTCGTCAGCCTCGATCATCTCAGCCTCGTCAGCCTCGATCGTCTCAGCCTCGATCATCTCAGCCTCGTCAGCCTCGATCATCTCAGCCTCGTCAGCCTCGATCGGCCGGTTCAGACAAGGCACATTGTACGACTTGTCGTTCAGACTCAGCGCAGACAATGGTCGGGGTCTAATGCCTCGAGTATCTATTCTCTAAGTGAGTGAGGCTGCAGCCAGTTGTGAAGTGAAATGTTTAACCTTATACAGCTTGGGTAATGTGAATTTGCACAAGATGAGCTGGTAGAGCACTTAAAGGGAATATAGCACCTTTAAAACGTTAGTTTTTAACTGAGATAGCTGCAGGATTGTCGGTGTGCTGAGAAACCCCAAAATCCACGAAATTTTTTCCCTCAAAGCCAACCTAGTTGCCTCAGTTTCAACGCAAAAACCGGTTGAGGGTCATATGTTCATATTTCAACGTCACAAATCGTGACGTTTCGCATACGTCATCAGTAGTTACTCCACTTCGTGATTGCCATCCCACTCGCTGTTTGAACCGTCCGCCCGAGTATTTCGAAGTTACCTTGCGTCCGCCCCGACCGCCACGACGGTCGGTCAGGCGCTTCGGCAACTCTAGTGGTCACGTAATGCGTGCCCCCACGTCCTACCCGGCGCGGGCGCCAGCCCAGTCGCGTTTTCACGCCCTACCGGTGGCACCCATCGTGCTGGTGCCGGGACGCAGCTTGTCACTGGGCGGGCGCAAAATTGTTGCCGTTCGATAGCCTCCTTGTGAGCGAACCACTCGCTTTGGTGACGTAAGATTGGTGTGAACGTCACATGGGTAAACCATATTATATTTCCAAAATTACAGACAGAGATTCTGAGCTTTTTTCGGCAAAAATGAATGCAGGACGTAATCAGGGCATTCTTCTCAATCATTCTAACATACTTTCCCAAGGTGCTATATTCCCTTTAAAACTTAAGGAAAGGTTGAACGCAACAAGAGATATAACACCCAAAGAGACCAAGTATACCAAGACCAAATACATATGTACGTCAGATGATTAGACCGGCATGCGAAAACCAGCGAACAATACGTCATATACATACATTTAAGTCACATACCTACAGGAGATAAAGTAAGAATAAATAGATAAGTCACATCGTCGGTGATCAGCTAACTTAGCATGGAGAATGCATATGAGTTCGGGAGGATTACATTGGGAGACGGTTGTTACTCTTGCATCAGATGGCCTTCACAAGGAGTTAGCCTTGTCACTAGTGTGCTTGAGCAATCCTAAACACACACGACAGGTTTTGGCTGAAGCGATGATGATGATTAAGGTTCGCACCGTCTAACTGCGGTCACTTGGCGGCTGGCACACAGTGCCGCACCACATTTGATATGCAATATGCAGCATGGTTGTTAAGTCTATAGCTGTTGCATCCATAGATGGATGGCTTATGCGAATTTGCCTTGGGGAATGAATACCCCAAGTTAGGCCACATGCTGCTGCAGGAAAACAGCGAATGAATGCCTTGCAGTGCGATCAAAACTCGAGGAAAATATTACACCATGTGCTAAATGCGAGTTGAAAACAAGGACCGCTTGAATAATCATAACAAGACGTGTATCTGTCATATGAGCCTACCACAATATGGTCACACGTGAAGACCGGCAGAAGCACATCAGACATGAGTCGCGCCACGACACCCCAGCTCCAACGCGATCACAGACGAAGGACAGACGGATCACAGACGAGGACGACCGAACGGGCACGGACGGCGGACCCCGCCCTCCA
Source organism: Semibalanus balanoides (assembly GCA_014673585.1). Lineage (NCBI taxonomy): Eukaryota > Metazoa > Arthropoda > Thecostraca > Balanomorpha > Balanidae > Semibalanus > Semibalanus balanoides. Next base: position 24,786 of record VOPJ01005577.1, read on the forward strand.
GGGCCGCCGCAGGCTCACCTTCCAGTATCTCCAGCCAGCGGAGCGTAGAAGCACCGAGATGCACGGTGAGCGCGAGACTGACGCCTGCTCTCAGCAGGTCGGCCTGCTGCATTCTGCCGTTTCCGGGCCGGACTGAGGGAGGACTGGATCGGGGAGGGGGCGCTGACCTGACCCCGGCCGGACCGGCTCGGCGGGCTGCCGGCTCCGTCAGTCGCGGGTCACCGGGACGCAGCGGCGTGTGAGGAGCCGCGCGCTCGTCTGAGAACTCGCGCGCCGCCGCCGCGCCGCACAAACTGGTACTCGGCCGGCCTGTCTCACCGCCCGGTCCCGCCAGGCCCCGGTCACTCGGTCCGGTCAGGTGTGGTGCGGGGACCGCCGCCGCCGCGCTGGAGACCTGAGCTGGCCGCTGCACACTGCACAGCCAAGGCCGGACCCTAGCTGCGTACTGATCCGCTACCCAACAACAGCCGCCAGTCCGGACACAGCAGAGGTGGCGCAACCTGGCCCAGTCTGAGGTGCGCTGGCTGCGGTAGTGGCTCCGATGCGTGTACGGTGTACGGCACATTCGGACAGCAGGGTTGTCGGCCAGTGTCTCAGGGTTGTCGGCCAGTGTCTCAGGGTTGTCGGCCAGTGCATAGGCCCGGGAACAGGGGGGGGGCGCGGGGGTGCGCTTGCCCCCCCCAACCTTTGGAACCGCGGGGCGGCGGCCCCCTCAACTTTGGCTTTTGCTATTTAAGCTTCCGTAAAAAAAGTGGTATAAGACCTTCGACAAGTTATTTTTTCTCAAATTCTGCAAACATCACACTTCTACTTAATGTTACCTGATTTTTTCCTTTCTCAGCTAAGGAAAAAAGGAAAAAAAAAAAGTTCTGTATAAGAAAACCTGAATGCCATAAGCCTTAATGCGTCGCCACGGGAAGAGGGTGTGGTGGAGCTCACCAGGATCTCCTACCCCCAGATTAGCCATGATTTTCAAGGAAATTGAAATAGGTTTTCATTTAAAGTTGTCCTGAAATTTGAAAATCTTATTAGTCATGAAATAAATTTAATCATTTTTAACTCAAAAACAAATATGGCATTTGTTTGGACGATAGATGGATATCCTTCAAAAAATGGTCATGTCTCTTTTCTCCTTCATGGGCATTAAGAAATTCATGACATTTTATGACGTCATGCATATGATAGCTCGGATACGAAAGCTGTTGCACACAAAAATGACGAACTTTAAAGGGAATAGTTCACTTTTAACGCAGGCTGCATGTAACGTTGAACAACAGCCATGATTGTTGTGATGGGTACTTATGGCAATGGTTACAGTTATTTTTCGGCAGAGTTTGC
>VOPJ01005578.1:0-5000 GCA_014673585.1 Semibalanus balanoides
GGACAGTGACCGTCTGTAGTCCCGGGTAGAGTGGGACAGTGACCGTCTGTAGTCCCGGGTAGAGTGGGACAGTGACCGTCTGTAGTCTAAGGTATAGTGGGACAGTGACGGGTAGAGAGTGAAACAGTGACCGTCTGTAGTCCCGGGTAGAGTGGGACAGTGACCGTCTGTAGTCCCGGGTAGAGTGGGACAGTGACCGTCTATAGTCCCTAGGGTAGAGTGAAACAGTGACTGTCTGTAGTCCCGGGTAGAGTGGGACCGTCTGTGGTCCCGGGTAGTGACAGTGACGTCTGTAGTCCCGGGTAGAGCGGGACAGTGAGTCTGTGGTCCGGGTAGGTGGGACAGAGACCGTCTGTAGTCCCGGGTAAGTGGACAGTGGACCGTCTGTAGTCCGGTAGAGTTTGGACAGTGACGGTCTGTAGTCTGGGTAGAAGTGGGAACATGTGACGCGTCTGTAGTCCGGTATGAGTGGGACAGTGACCGTCTATAGTTCCCGGTTAGAGTGGGAACAGTGACCGTCTGTAGTCCCGGGTAGAGTGGGAACAGTGACTGTCTGTAGTCCCAGGTACAGTGGGACAGTGACTGTCTGTAGTCCCGGGTAGAGTGAGACAGTGACCGTCTGTAGTCCCGGGTAGAGTGGGACAGTGACCGTCTGTAGTCCCGGGTAGAGTGGGACAGTGACCGTCTGTAGTCCCGGGTAGAGCGGGACAATGACCGTCTGTAGTCCCGGGTAGAGTGGGGCTGTCGCTTTTATACCTGAACAGGGTTGGCGATCGATGACAGTGGTCCTTATGGTAGACAGGTAGGCACTAGGCAGGCAGGTAGACGTGGAAATTAATAGTTGTCGAGGATATCAGTTACTAAACGCATCGCTTTCAGCTAACACCACCATAAATATCGCGATTGGTTAACCCTCGTTTTGGTGGGAGGGGGTCATTTTAATCACTCCCCTTTTTCGGGAATAGTCGAGAAACGGCGGCTCGCCACCAAATTTGACACAGCTATTTGGACATCAGTTACACACATTGTGTGAAACTTTGATCCAGGTCATATCAGGTCAGGTCACAAGAGCACGTCAAGTGACCTTACTCCAAAAATGTGGGGTCGTGCGAAAGCCACAATGTTTGTCCGAGAGATTTGAAACTTAGAGGATTTCATAATGTCAAAAGTACTTACAATTCGCTATCTCAAATTGTTTTACATCGTTGACCTAGTAAGGTCAGGTTAATTTCGTGACATCCCTATTATAAGAGAAAATCTGCAAAAGCTTCCTATTCAGCGAATATGTATTAGGTCAGGCCAATTATTTCGAAATAAATGCTATTTTAGCCTATTATTGATGAACCAGGCGCAATTGTTCATTGGTGACCGCGCGCTGCAAGGTCAGCTTAGGTCATGTGAGGCCAACGGGACGTTGTAGTCAACACTTAATGTAATACAAATGGAGACTTGCAAGTGATACCACTGTAATTGCTTACCTCTTCAAGACGCATCAACCTATGTGCAACATGACCTCACTAGGTTACCAATTGACCTTGGGCTGAGGTCAAGTTTTGAAGTAACCTAATCAGATCACCATAAAATACATTTCGAAGCGTTTGGACGAGACAAACACAATGGTGTTAAAATAATTGCAGTAAGTATGTTTAATCGATAAAAAATTATTCACGAAACACATTTGTGAAGAAAACGTCATCGTGACCTCTGGAGCCGCAACTATTTTCCTTCGCTATAAGTTGAGGAAATCAAGGGCGTTTTCATTTTTAATGAGCTGTCTATTTAAATGAGCCTTTCCCGTTTCTTCCTAACTATCATAGTTTCCGAGATGTTTGTGGGTCACTGGATCAAAGTACTAAGCTTGGACAAATTGGCCTTTGATGACCTCTGGTGACATAAATATTGACCTGAGGTAATACAATGCCTGTAGTAACTTCGAATGTCCTTCTAGGGAGCTTTTAAACGTTTTCTGCGTCTTTCTTGCCCTTAAAGTTTTTGAAATAGTGGGGGTCATTTTGACCCCCACCAGATCGAAGTTGTTTTAGAGGTCCCCCGGAGCGCGGGTTAATGTGTTGGGAATACCGATATGATCGAATCACCATCTTTGTTGCGTTGAGAACAGATCATATGAGGGCTGTTTCGACTGAAGATGGCGTTGTTAGGCAGCTGTAGTGTCTGCTAGGCAGCGGTATCTCGCAGTCGTTGGTAAATACAGGCGCGCCACGCACCAGTAGCTCGTGATTCGCCGGGTGTTTGCGGTAGCGGCTATGTAAATACAGCGGCGAAAGGGGCCAGCTGGTGTCGCCGCCAAACCCAGAATACTGTGGCATTACTCGGCTGCCTCGTACATACATAGCAGCAGGTAGGATCTATCGATCATATGACGAAATTACGCACTTCTGAAAGCATGCAAATTTTGGTAGTTTTGATTTTAGACCAGGAAACGTGTCAACGAGAAAATGTTTTGCGGATTTCAATTGATTCAGCCCCGTAACAAGAAGCCAGCTAGTGTTTGGCCACCTGAATTTAGTCAGCGGATAATCGATAGGTGCACTGTTTACAGAGCTGAGTTTTGGTGCGCCATACCTTTTTGTTGATGGTTGTTGTAAGGTCTTTCTTTTTGTTGACGGTCGGTGTAAGGTCGTACCTTTTTATTGATGGTCGTTGTAAGGTCATACCTTTTTGTTGATCGTTGTAAGGTCGTACCTTTTTGTTGTCGGTCGTTGTAAGGTCGTACCTTTTTGTTGACGGCGCGTATGAGATCAGCTGCGGAGAAGGGAGACTGTCCGCTGGCCGTCTGCTGTCGGCCCTGTGGTGAGGGCAGCTGTGAGGTGGAGGCCAGGTCTCCCACGGCCACCCACGTGCTGCAGGAGCGGCTGGCCTGGTCGAGCCGGCCCGAGGCCAGCTCTGTCCGCAGGCCGAGCAGCGCCGCCTGGCTGACAGCGCGCCGCGGCGGCTCCGGCTCGTCCAGCCGCGTGATGTCGCCCGTGCTGAAGCTCTTCGACATGCCCAGCATGCGGCTGAGCAGGCCGCAGGAGCGCAGTAGGTCGGCCTCGTCCTCGCACCAGACGTCGCCGGACAGCGCGCGTCCTGCCCCGCCGGCCGCGCCCGGCACCCGCAGCCGCGCGCCCGGGCCGGGCGACGGGCCTCGTGAGGTGCCCGGCATCCGTAGGCCGAGCCGCACCATCTCACCGGTGAGCACCGTGGCCAGGCTGGTGTCGGTGCGCAGCGACTCACGGCTCGGCGAGCGGGCCGTGGCAGAGCCGCTGACGCTGATCCGGGGACCCTCGGCACTCATGGTGACCTCGCCGGTGGACGGCGGGTCACTGCTGTCAGCCGGAGACGGGACCGCTACTGCTGGCTGCTGATTGCTGAGCTGGCTGCTGATTGCTAACCTTGGTTCACTGCTGGCCACCGGCAGCTGATTATTAACTTGATTGCTAGCTGCCGACCGTTGGGGACTGACTGATCAGGCCGTTGAATGAAGGTTGCTGAGCCGACTGCCGACCGCTGGTTCCTTTTACCGCTGACCAAGGATGATTTCGACAGACTTTGTATGATAATTGTCCGATCCAGGCGGCCGGGCTTATCCCGCCTATCGACACCTCCCGATCGGGCAGTGCACCTCACCGTCAGCACACACACGTCAGTCAGGCAGTGTACCTCACCGTCAGCACACCGCGACACTGCCGCTGCTGTCAACACTCGTCAGCGGGCCGCCGGGACACACACGGGCCGCCGTCACGGGCCGTCCGACTGTCGGGCCGCCGTCACGGGCCGTCTGACTGTCGGGCCGCCGTCACGGGCCGTCTGACTGTCGGGCCGCCGTCACCAGCCGCCGGCAGATCACCCTTCACCAGGTCACTTTCGCTTCCGTGCGGGCCGTCTCAGCCACGCCCCTGCAACGCTCCGACGCCGCTGAATCGCGCCAGCTGACGGCCGACCGCGGACTCGGTGAAACGTGACCCGTCACCGGCGTCACCGCCGTCAGCGCGGCGTCACCGGCTCCTGTCCGTCGCCGCCCGAGTCTCAGCTGAGAGAGCGGCGGCGGCGGCGGCGGCGGCGGCGCAGGGGAATCGATGGCGGCAAGTGGGCACCGCGTTCTTTTCGTCTCCACCGATCGATCGCCGGGCTGACCCGCCGGACCGCATCTTGTGGGGCCCGGAGACCAGCGGGAACCACTGATACCGGCCACAGAGGCCACTGGTACCACTGAATTACGGCCACGAGACCACTAGGACCACTGAATACCGGCCACAGAGACCACTGGGACCACTGCATACGGGCAACAGAGGCACTGGAACCACTGATACGGCCACAAGAGGCCACTGGGAGCCACTTGATACCGGCCACAGAACCACTGGCGGACCACTTGATACCGGCCACAGAGACCACTGGGACACCTGGATACGGGGACAGAGGCCACCGGGACCACTGATACCTGGCACAGAGACCACTGGGACCACTGATACGGGGCACAGGCCACTGGGACCACTGTACGCCACAAGAGGCCACGGAACCACTGATACCCGACGCCACAGAGACCACTGGGACCACTGATACCGGGCACAGAGGCCACTGGGACCACTGATACCGGCCACAGAGACCACTGGGACTACTGATACCGGGCACAGAGGCCACTGGGAACCACTGATACCGGCCACAGAGGCCACTGGGACCACTGATACCGTGGCACAGAGGCCACTGGGACCACTGATACCGGCCACAGAGGCCAGCGGAACCACTGATACCGGCCACAGAGACCAGCGGAACCACTGATACCGGTCACAGAGGCCACCGGGACCACTGATACCCTGGCACAGAAGCCACGGCCACTGGGACCGCTGGAACAGGGCACACAGAGACCACTGTGTAGGGATGCAGCATCCCCAGGGGCTTCCTCGGCAAGCCCCCCCCCCTTGAAAAAATTGCGCGAAAAAATATAATTTCCGATTTAGGCCACTATATTTTGCGGGTCCCTAAAAAGTCACACACAGGGACGT
>VOPJ01005578.1:12500-26121 GCA_014673585.1 Semibalanus balanoides
CATTTAGCGTTGATTGAAAGTTCCAGAGGTGGATAATTGTCAAAATGTCAGGGAATGCTTTTCCACCGCGCAGCGGTGGTCCAGCCTTAAGTTGGAGTGAAGGGGGTTAGGGCCGGGTAGAAGAGAGGGTGGAGGGGAGAGGGACGTCCGTTTACGGCCGCTTACCCAGCCATTAATCGGGGGTGGTCGTTTAACGCCCTCTCCCTCTTGGGAAACTTAAAAAAAAAAACGCGATCAACGTAAAACTTCAAATACCTTCTACATAAATTTGTAGGTACGTCTTCTGTACAAAACAAAATCGTTGACAGTTTCTTTAGACAACGAATTTAGTGACGCCGCTACATGCGAGTTTAACGAAAACAAATAAGCTGAACTTAATCAGACCGTACAAATGCCATATTTTAGCCATCGCCCTGGTAGGGGTCATTTTGTCCTCCCCCCCCCCGTTGAGTTTTTCCGGAATAGTAGGAAAGCGGCGGCGCGCAGCGCTGCAAAATTGTGTACAACTGTTCGGGAATCAATAACCCATACTTTGTCGAAGTTTTGACGTCAGGTCATTGGTCAGGTCACCAGGTCACGTCAAGTGACATTGCCTTCCAAAATGTGTGCGATTGTGCGAAAGCCACGGTCTTTGTCCGTAGATTTGAAACCTGCGGAATTTAATAAGGTCTTAAGTACCTACAGTCGATGTATCTCGGATTTTTTTGGCATCCATCACCTAATTTCAGGTCAATTTTCTGACCTCCCCATGTTAAGTGAACGGGAAAATATACATATGTTTCCTATTCAGAGACTTTGCATTGGATCAGGTCAGTTCTGTAAGAATAATGCTATTTTAGCTCATTCTTGATTACTCAGTTGTAATTGTTGCAAAGTGATCTCTGCTAGGTCATCTGAGGTCATATGAGGTCATCAGCAATGTTTTGCTAATAGCTCTTGATCGAATAAAGATAATTGACGATTGGATGACACCACTGTGTTTGTCTCGTCGGGCTGCGTCGCTCCATGTGCAACATGGCTTCCTTGGTCACCAAATGACCTTGAACAGAGGTCAACAATTTTAAGTTGACCTAACCAGGTCACCATTCATATGTTTCAAAGTGCCTCGACGATGATAGTGTTAAAATCATTGCTCTATCTTTTGTCGATAACAAGTTATTTGCGAAAAACAGTTTTACTAAATATTTCATTTTTTACCTTTCATGACCACTGGAGCAGTAGCGTACATAGGATTCGCTCCAGGGGAAGGGATGATTTTCGATCGGGGGGCATAAGGTACCCCCTTTAAAAAATGTCAGTTGATTTGGCACACCATATTTTAAAGGGACTGTCCCACCTTAACATAAGATTTGAGTTGAGATAGCCATTTTGCGTGCTTGGCATGTGAAAATTATGTATGTATAAGTTAACAACCACTGAGGTCGAATCACAGAGGAATTTCGAGTTTGATTTGCAATCTGTAACAATCCCAGCCCCCAATGTGCCCCCAATGTGAATGGTTGCCGTGAGCCGATGTCGTAGGTCTCTCTTTGCTAAAGTTGATTACAGATGAGTCGACTTGTATTTACCTTGGCCATACATAAGCCATACACTAGTCCTACTTAAAACAGGTGGAAGTTTTTCTTTTTTCCCAAAATTCCTTCATTGACGTCATTAGCCCAAATATTAAAACTGATTTTTTTATGGAAATTGAGCACTGTGTCGTGAGAAACAAATGTCATAATCGTTGTTCAGCAGCATTCACTTCTATTTGCACCACAAACGACGTTACCATTTGACACATTTTTTAAGGTGGGACAGTCCCTTTAAAGGAGATATTTTGCAAAAACAAAATATTCTAAACAAATTCACCAAATCGTTTTTTTTACCAGAGACCCAGGGTAGGTACAATAATAAACTCGCCGTATTTGCCAGGCTGGCCAAATGCGGCGAGTTTTGTAAGAATACCATGGTCACAGCCACAGGCCCTATTTTGTGCACTGATGCACTAGCCAAATGGGCCAGGTCCAGAGTTGATGCCCAAAGGCCTTGGTTATTCATCCATGAAGCCCCAGATCGGCCTTCCAAAGCCCAGATCGGCCTTTCAAAGGCTCCGGTCGACCCTCTTTTTACCCAGGTCGACCCTCAAGGGGGGAGGGGGCTAAGCTAACCTTTCAGGATCCCCGGCCGACCCTCAAAATTGAAAGGTCGCTCGTGACCGTGAGTACTATTGTAGCTTCTACAAAAAATGCAACCATGTTGAAGAAACTGTGATGTTTTGTTTATTAGTTTGTTGTTCCTGGCAATAGTCATTTTCACCGAATCAGCAATGCAACTCCGTTTAAGTGGGGGCAGCGGTGTTAAGCGGGGGCGGGGTTGATACCATCCCTTTGGCGAGCCCCTGCTGCCAACAGAATGCCAATTTAAATGAAGGGTCATACATTTCACGTCTTTTTGACATGCCAGCCAATGCAAAATAAAAGTGCACAAATAACTTAATTATATTAAACCGAATGTATATACTATATAGTCGATGCATCAAGGGATAGGTAGACAGAGCCCAAGTTCGTCGTGGTCAAACGCGAGTCGCGATGCCAGGCAATGTCAGTGACCGATGCATTACAGCAATCTGGACAGTGGACACACAACCCGAGACCCTGGCGACCCCCTTAGGGGAGGGGGGGACGGATTTACAGGATGGGGGAGATCGGACTATTGGCTCCCTACTCTCGTGTGATACTCTTTCCCGGTGGCTCCCATAAAAGGGTAGTGTACGACACAGACTTAATTGAATAGTGGGGGGCCCCACAGACCCCATTAAAGAGTTTCCGGGTGGGTGGTCCGAAATCCGCTTGGGAGTTAATCACATTTTGGGGTTAGGTACGGGCCTGCGACTGTTCATATCTATTGGGCCTGTGTGCCTGTTCGATTTTTAGAATAATGGGGAAAACTGACTGTCCAGCGGCCCCTGCCTTTCACCGAGGCCATTGTGCTTCAATAGCCACTACCGGGCCCCTATTCATAGTACCACTACCAGGGGCCCACTGACCGACAAAGGGATTTCTGATAGTCCCAGGGGCCCTGAGATGCTGGAAAGAGGAGACGAGACCTATGACTGTCATTTGGGGGCCTCGTGCCTATTCCTTTCCAACCAATGGGGCCTCCTGACGGGTACGGGGGACCTATAGATATACTGTGGACCCCCTGTCTGGCACCAGTGGCCCCTTGTGGGTACTCAGGACCACTATCTGAGGCCCCCTAACCGAAGAGAGGCTATTCATTGACTCAGGGGCCCCAGCCACCGAGTGGCGCAAGAGGCCCCCTTGTATCTGCCTCTGCCCCCCCCCCAGATGAGGATAATTTTAGGACAAAAATTAATTATCCAAATAAGAAACGGGACAAAAAGGGAGGAGGCCAGCGAAATCTCTATCTCGTTTTGAGGGAAACTCAATCCCCATACATGGGAGTTCTATGCAGATTTGAGCTCCTTTCGTCTTCGCGAATCTGTGGCGTTTAGGAATTCTCATAACGAATATTTGTTGTTATTTTAGTGCAGACAAAATGGACAAAAAATGAGGGGGCATGGCCCCCGCGGCCCCTCGTTTTCCAACGCCTATTTTAACTAGCAGATCACTCCAAACACTTCAAGACTCATTTGAGCGCTGCTGCATAACCTTGCACATGTTTTCTTACATCTACAAATAGTAAGAGAGTTCTTTTGAATATGAGGGAGTGCTTTTGGCCGTACCTAATGGGGTGCACTTTTGGGCTCAGGGGTGCTCGTGTACCACAAAACCCTCAATTATACACCTATAGGAAGTGAGAAAAAGATCTCGGTTATCTCCCTTGTTCTTCAGATCCATGCATTTATTCGCTGTCCAAATTTTAATTAATGCGTGATATTTCCTAGAGATACCTGGGGACGGGGTATCTCGTGAAGTCTGTGCAATGCCGTTTTCACCGACGGACTCATCCAGCAGTGAGCATATAGCGCCATCTATTTCGCCGTTTCCTTTTTGTGCTGCCACCTAGCAAAAATCGTCTGAGTCGGGATGACCAGGCTGTGAGTGGATACTGGACATTAGACAGGGCTGATAGCGTATAACACGTCACCTGTAGCCCTAATTCGCTCTCCTATATAAGTTACGTGATATGACACTATCTTTGTTTTTTATATATTTGTATTCATATGTTGGGTTCATTGAGTAAAAGCCAATATATGTTTTATACTATTAGGTATAGGTACATACATACATAGCACACGTTCTTGACATGCTCTCGTATGCCCAAGTATGAAGAGCTTGATAAGTACTGTGCGTACGACGCCAAATAAACAGCCGTACTTAAATGGCCAATCAAAGCGGAATGCGACCGAAACAATTGCACTGACTCATGAGCTCAGAAGTCTCTTGCCTTATCAGAAGTCAGAACCTGCGAAACCACACGACACGGCGGCGTTTGTTTGTGAATCAGCGGTAATGGCAGCGCGGTGAGCAGTGCATGTTTACAGAGTTGACTCGGTTTGACCGATCATACGGCGGCCGATCGATGCTGCCGGTGACCTCTGGGTGCAGGGTTGGGGCGGGGCTGTGCAGGCGGCTCGAGTGGCCGGCTCTTGACACTGCTCAGAGCTGATCGCCGATGGCCGGCCCGAGGATAAGATACGGCGAGCTACGGTGTGCAGGAGGCGACAGAGGTGCATCACAGTGCAGAAGCCGCTGCCGCCGCCGGTAGCCGCTGTGTCTGGGTGAGACCCGCCAGACGCCGAGATGACAGCGGAGGAGGGGAGTGCCGCTGTGACCAGCGGGAGCCTGCGGAACCAGGTGCTGGCCAGCGTCTGTGGTGAGTGCACAGCCCGGGAGCGGCCCGAGATGGTGAAACGCTCACTTATCCGTCATCCAACCTTGGTTTGACACCACGATGTATTTCAGAAGTATGTAAATGATGATCCCGCGAAGGTAGCTGTTTCCTATCTCATCCATCCAGATCAATATCTCAGATAAAATCTTAGGTCCATCAGAAAAAGTCACATCGGGCTATTGAAATGCCACTGCTTTCTGTCTTCATCCGCTTCATATTACCTATAGTGTAGCTTAGCATGTTTTATCAAGAAAAAGTGAAATGCGAAACTCTGCAATAACCAAGCAATAGGCAAACTATTACAATTATCATTGTCTAGTATATTACCATCAAGGATGTAGTTTTCTATTCCAGTCAGGGGGCTCCATCCCTCCCCCAAACTTGCTTCAGCCTTCAGCCCCCCCCCCCCACCCCCTCCCAAACTGGACAGAGGATGTGGTCGATTCTGAAGACATCTGTATTTGTGTAATTGATTGTACGTTACCCTATTAGCGTCGGGAGGGGACTAAAACGATCCCCCTTAGGTTTTTGAGAAGTACATTATATTTATAACTCGCACACAAACACACTGAAACACATACAACACAACACACGTCTCACATCCAAGGCCCCCAGTGACGCCACCTTTTCGCGTACAGTTCTTAAATAATCATCCTAGATCGTTTTTAAACTTTGTGACTTTCCCACATTCATTGTGCATCGAATGGGTGCCCTAAAAAACGATGCATTGGAGTCCAGACCGTTTATAAGGTCGCCTTTTTGTCGCCTTTGACCCAAAACCTGTATGTAATCACTCGAGATATTTTTTAAACAAAATATTAGCGAAAAAGTCTATCGGAGAATTTAGTGCCCTTAAATGGATACCTCGAAATTGCTTTTTTATTTAAAATTTTTTTGAGAGAAAAAAAATTTTCAAATTATATAGACTGTATTATCACGATTAAACAATTGGAACACATGTAGAAAAAGGACATACCATAGAAGTAATGTCGAAATTGCAGACGAATCTAATATTTTGATGACCAAGTTCAAGAGAGAATAGCGAATAATATCCTTATAAAAAATATAGTTGACTCATTCATACACAATCTATACAATCACAATCTTTCAGTATAGTCTTATTATGCCCTTGCCATTACCCGGGTGCAATGTTCGTCAGTACCTTAAGTAATTTCCAGCCACACAAGACAAGATCCCACACTTTATTTGTCAATAACTCTTGACAAGAAACTGCAGAGACTTACAACTGGCGCAGAAACGTTTCTATCGTCAATTTGCATCTTTTCTTATGTAATTTGATCTTTTTAGGTCACCATGACTTTGACCTTGACCTTGATCCGGGCCAAATTTCGGAATTGACCCAAATTGGTACACATTGGTATGTCTCAAACCGCCTTGACGAGAGAATCACGATGGTTGATGGTATCCAAACTTGTAAGTTTGTAAGCCTTGTAAGTTTAAGGTAAAAAGTTATTTATGAGAAGAAAAAAAAATCGCTAAAAACAGGTTTCTTTACATTTGATGACCTATATAGTCAACACTATTGAGCCGAGGTCAATTCTGATGACATTTCAGCGAAGAAGAAATTAAATTGCTTCCCACTGTTTTTTTCGGATTCCTGCTAACTGCCATAGTTTTCGAGATACTAAAACTGAAAGGTTTCCTGAAAAACTTCGTATTTTGGCAAGTTTGACCTTTGATGACGTCATTTGACCTTACAGATATTGACCCAAAGTCATTACAATTTCACAAAATTAAGTTTCCCATAGACCCTACCCACCAACAAATTGAATGATGAGAGCCGAGATATGAGGGGGCGAATAAGCCCCAACCCCTTAGATAGATTCGTATACTTTTTATCCGTCCCGGAATAGGGTTGAATTAAATATGTTTCCCAGCTTAGCCCCCCCCCCCCCGTTAACTTGTCTAAAGAAGCTTCGCCCCTGATACCAGTCTAGAACACATTAAGCTACCCAAAATAAGTCTGATCAAAGTCCAGGTCACTAATGATAAATAAGCAATTAAAAAATAAAACATTAAAATAAATTAAAGCTGTTCCTGCACAACTAAATGCAGCTTAGGTACCGAATGTGTAGTGATAAAGATGCAATGTTCTGCTAATTAAATGGATCCCCGGTACATCAGAATGCCCGTTTTCTGATGCGAATAACCACTGTACTGGTCAATATTGCTCACTTTCACCAGATAGTTTACGTTCAATTGTTTCGTGTTTGCACGGGGTCCTTCCGAGGAGATCCCCCTCCCCCCTTCCTCCACCGGCGCCGAAGGTGCGCTCCAGAATATGTTGTACCTATCTATTCGGCACGGACACCATCTGTGTGTAAATTTCAAAATAACCATGTTTTTTTACTGATAATGCAAGTGGTTTTATAAGAATTTTCTTTATGGCCCTTGGATTTCTAAATTGTGAATTGTGCTCCTAAAACATATCCCTCCCCCTGTTTGCTGATTTATAAATACGCCACTGCCTGGGAGCTTATATTCTCTACAGAAGCAGGCTTTCACCACGAGTTTCTGATTTATTCGTAAGTGCCAGTGGACAAGGCGCTCTAACAACAGGCTGAACAAAGTTTTACACCAAAATATACTAGATTTTGCGCGATATTGTGTTTTCTTGTGTATATTTACTCTACTTGTACGGATATTTATTAAAACATTAAGTATTATGACATTTTGTTTTCACATTATAAAAAGAAATGTGAAAAGGATAAAAAAGAGTATGGTACAGCCTGTGGAAGTATATAAATGTAGATTAATCTTAACCAGACCTACGAAATGCGACTTATTTTGCCAGATTATACCATTATGACGGCGCAGGGTCAACTAAACAAGCTGTGTCCATGCTAACAGCTTGTTGCCTTAGATGCAAGCAACTGATAAACAAAAGTCTGCACATTTTGGTTATGCTTTGCAAGTTCTTGAAGATATAATGATTTACGAAATTAATTGCTCGGTGTCAGTGATTTTAGGTTTGCACTTGCAGCATAAGTCATTCACCATTGTATTTCTTCCAAACGTGTACAGAATATTGTGCAAAGTGATAGTTGTTGATGCTGAATAATCAATTTGTGTCCCACTTTGCTTGGTCAAACAACGGGTCGTCATAACCAACTGCGCAAATGTATAACCATGTGTAACTAGCTGTATAACCAATGTGTAACCTAACTGTATCATCTGGCTCTGCATTCCTGGCGCTTAGACTGTGCCGCTGCACCTGTCTGTAATGCGGAACAGCATTCACCATCGCACCATGAACAACGTGGGTGAGAAGGCATTGATGACGACCATGGAAATACCATACCAGATACTTTACATGATGATGCTTAACGTCTAACTCTTATAGTATTTAACATGGCATGCACATTTGGAACCCTGATCTTGTCAGAGGATGCATGGACGAACATATCAATCTGCATTGAAATGTGTTTTTTTTGTTTGTTGGTGTTGATTGGAGTTAGAGCACTACGACTGGTGTGAGGTACAGATTTGCGTCGGCATAAAGAGGCTAGTGCCTGTAGAAATATAACTAACGATACTGTGTGTCATAAATCAACTATCTGAAAGACACGCGATTTACATTTCATAGAAAATATTACGCCTCGGGCGCCACTCCTAGTTACGTCACATGAGCGTCTGCTGATCTAGAAGCGTAACTAGGGCTACGACCCCCCCGCCCGCCCTCCCCCTGCCAGTGTGCTTAATATATGAAGTGAGAGCAGCAACCTCGATGTTGAGAATTTACCTTGGTTACCAAGATATCTCCTGGTAAATTCCAACTACTGCACTTATCTGTGGAAGAGCCATTTTCCTTGAGTCGCAACTCCGCGGGCGCAAAATTGTAAGGAAGTAAGTAAGCAATGAAAGTAAGTACAGTACCTGCAAGTCATTCTATGTTGATGATACGCACCTGCCTTACTGGGTGTGACACAAATGACCGTGAAATCGGTGCGACCTGAGCGTCGCTGCGGTGTCGTGGTGCCACTCACGGTGCTCACCTGGACTGTGTGTGTCCTGTGTCTCGATCAAGCGACCGTTGAGTCAGGTCCTGCGAAGTGTAGTGGGTGCCAGCTACTGTGGGTGTCCTGATGTCATCGTATCAGAGGACGTTTGAGGGTCCTGGCGTTGTGTTCCACCGACGTCAGAGTGTATGCCTGCCTGACTGGGTGTCCTGGGATCCCGATCAGAGCGGGACGTTTGAGCCGCGTCGTTGGTGAGTCGTGCCAGGCTGAGAATCTGGTGTGGTCTTGTGTCTCGACAGAGACGTTTGAGCGTCCTGCGTGTGGGTGCCACCTGACTGGGTGTCCTGTGTCTCGACAGCGACGTTTGAGCGTCCTGCGTGTGGGTGCCACCTGACTGGGTGACTGTGTCTCGAACAGAGACGTTTGAGCGTCCTGCGTTGGGATGCGGGGTCACGCTGACTGAGGTGCCAGCTCTGACTGGTTCCTGGTCCTGATCAGCGACAGCTTGTGAGCGTCCTTGCGCGGGGGTGCACTGACTGGGGTGTCCTGTGTTTCGACAGCGACGTTCGGCGGGCTGGTGAACGGCCTGGCGGTGGGA
Source organism: Semibalanus balanoides (assembly GCA_014673585.1). Lineage (NCBI taxonomy): Eukaryota > Metazoa > Arthropoda > Thecostraca > Balanomorpha > Balanidae > Semibalanus > Semibalanus balanoides. The sequence continues at coordinate 21,918 of VOPJ01005578.1, forward strand.
TACTCGAGTCCGGCAGGACCGGACCTGCAGAGGTCCAGTCTGCATCTGGACGAGAGCCAGCTGTCGCTGATCGGCTCGATGATGCCGCTGGGCGCCCTGATCGGCAGCCTGGCCTGCGGCTGGTCCATGGAGCGATTCGGCCGGCGCACCACCATGCTGCTCATCTGCCTGCCGTCTATGCTCGGCTGGCTAAGCATCACCTACGCCGGCAGCTTCGGCATGATCGTGGCCGGCCGTGTGTTCACCGGCTTCGCCACCGGCTGCACCACCGTCGTGGTGCCCTCCTACGTCGGCGAGGTGTGCGAGGCTCGGATCCGAGGCACCATGGGCGCAGGGTTCCAGTTCCAGGCGACGCTCGGCGTGCTCGTCTCGTACGTCATCGGCAAGTACGTGCACTGGAACTTCCTGGCGATGGCTTCAGCGTTCTTCGCGGTCGTGTGGGCGATCCTCGTCTGCTTCGTGCACGAGTCGCCTGTTTGGCTGCTGGAGCACGACCGTGAGACGGAGGCTCTCGAGGCGCTCTTCTGGCTACGCGGTCGGAATGCTGATGTCAACAGGGAGATCAAATCCTTACGAGATCAGGTGGAGCAGGGAAGCGCCAAGAAGGCCTCGATCCTCGACCTGGTCAGCCGCGACAACCTGCGGTCGTTTGTGCTGGCGACGGTGCTGATGATGCTGCAGCAGCTGAGCGGCATCAACGCCGTCATCTTCTACACCACGGACATCTTCGAGGACGCCGGCTCGTCGATCGACTCGAGCGTGGCCACCATCATCGTGGGCCTGTCGTGCAGATGCTGTCCACGTTCGCCGGCTGTGGTGCTCGTCGACCGACTGGGCAGGAAAGGTGCTTGCTGATTGCTGTCCGATGCCCTCATGGGTATCTGCCTACTGGCGCTAGGCGTCTACTTCTATCCTGGCAAGCGAAGTGTCGACAATGCCGGACGACATTGGCTGGCTGCCGCTTGTCTCGCTCATGCTCTACATCTTCGCCTTCTCGGTCGGCCTTCGGCCCCATCCCGTGGGTTGATGATGGGTAAGTCACTTCATGCGTCGACCCGGTCCAACTGCTGTCTGATGAAAGCTAAGCCAGTATCTGAGTCGACTTCTTCCACCTAATAGGCTGCGGGAGTACATTTGCATTCGTTCACGAGTTCACCTACATTTACCCTACCATGGTGATGATGAGTAAGTCCCTCCATGTGTCGACTTGGTCCATCTAGTGACACCGTTATGGAATACCGGGGAGGGGATATTCGTGGACAGCAGGTTGGGTAATGTATGCGAGGTCGGGTGACTTATGGTGTGCTTGTTTGAGTTAAGGAAATATGGCCTTTGATTTGTATTTATGCATTATATGGTTGACACATGTGAGGAATTTGGTGCTACAAAGTGTGCGCTCATGTGACTCAATTTAAAAGGTGAGGTAATAAACAACTTTTTGATTTTGAATAATAGTTTTTATGAAATTGTTCACTGATATATACCTGATAGTAATAGTAGTCGAACGTACAGATCCTATAGCTTCTTTATTTTGGGCGTGAGGCATATTTTGTGTTGTTTTGTTGCGCTTTCGTGGAAAGTTGTGTGTGCTTATCCTAAACAATCGTCGATCACTATTAGTACGGTTCTGGCGTTGGTGTGCAGAGTTACCAATGATTTCTGATTGCCATTGCCACTTCGACTGTGTTTGTTGACATGTTTATGTGTGAAAAAGTGTTGTGGTGATTTGTGATTAGGATTAGCTAAAGCATTGAATTGTTATTACTGCCAGCATGACAAAACGTATACCAAAGGAATATGGATTGCAATTAAACAACTAATCATTTATTGAGCAATTGTGTTAAATAAGAAATTATAGCAGTCGTAAACACTAACTGTATTAGGCTTGTGTTGGGGTGCGATAAGTAAGCTGTCACGCATTTCTATACTCTTTGTAGATGTATTCATGGATCTTGTTGAGAGTGTGTCATATGAGAATAGGTAGAGCACATTAATCTAATAGTCCAGATTGAAGAATGTTATCTCAATCCCATTTCGTCTCAAGCTATATCGGATTTGGAGCCGAAATTTGTTGCCCGATAGTATCTTAGGAGTACGGTCGTTAAAAAGTTTTGAAAGGCTTATCACTTTAACTTGAACTATGTTTCAGGGTAGAAAAGTTTAATGCAAAAATATGATCAACTTAGCATTATATTTGTATCTTGTCTGTCCCGGTTTCAAGTAATAACTCCATTTACGAGGGAGAATGTAAATATTTATTTTTAACGTGTACAGTTTATCTCCACCTTGAGTACCTGCAGCTTAGGTTTGTGCCACTTAGACAATAGATGAGCACGTCTGTTTTTCTCGGCTGCAGGTGAGCTGTTCGCTCCGGAGGTGAAGGGCGTCGCCGGTGGAATAGCCACGTCTGTGATGAGCACGTCTGTTTTTCTCGGCTGCAGGTGAGCTTTCGCTCGGGGAGGTGAAGGACGTCCGCGGTGGAATACCCGTCTGTGATGACACGTTGTTTTTCTCGCTGCAGTGAGCTGTTCGCTCCGGAGGTGGAAAGGGCGTCGCCGGTGGAATACGCCAGTCTGTGATGAGCAGTCTGTTTTTCTCGCTGCAGTGAGCTGTTCGTCGGAGTGAGGGGTCGCCGGTGAAATGCACTCTGTGATGAGCACGTCTGTTTTCTTCGCTGCAGGTGAGCTGTTCGCTCCGGAGGTGAAGGGCGTCGCGGTGGAATAGCCTCTGTGATGCGCACGTCTGTTTTTCTCGGCTGCAGGTGAGCTGTTCGCCTCCGAGGTTGAAGGCGTCGCGGTGGAATTAGCCACGTCTGTTCGGACCAAGATGAGCACGTGTGGTTCTTCTCGCTGCAGTGGGAGGGCTGTTTCGCTCCGGAGTGCAGGGGCGTCGCCGGTGGAATAGCACGTCTGTGAGAGCACGTCGTTTTTTCTCGCTGCAGTGAGCTGTTCGCTTACGGAGTGAAGGGCGTCGCTGGTGGAATAGCCACGTCCTGTGGACTGAGCACGCTGTTTTTCTCGGCTGGCAGGTGAGCTGTCGTCCGAGGTGAAGAGGCGTCCGCTGGTGGAATAGCCACGTTGTGATGAGCACGTCTTTTGTCTCGGCTGCAGGTGAGTGTTCGCTCCGGAGGTGAAGGCGTCGCGGTGGCATAGCCACGTCTGTGATGAGCACGGTCTGTTTGTCTAGGCTGGCAGGTGAGCTGTTCGCATCCGGAGGTGAAGGCGTCGGGTGGAAATAGCACGTCTGTGATGAGCCCATCTGTTTTTCCTCGCTGCAGGTGAGCTGTTCGCTCGGAGGTGAGGGCGTCGTGGTTGGGATAGCACGTCTGTTGATGAGCACGTCTGTTTTTCTCGTGCTGCAAGGTGACTGTTTCGCTCCGGAGGTGAGGGCGTCCGCTGGGGAATAGCCACGTCGTGATAGCAGTTGTTTTTCTCGGCTGCAGGTGAGCTGTTCGCTCCGGAGGTGAAGGGCGTTGCCGGTGGAATAGCCACGTCTGTTTGGACCATAGATGACACGTTTGTTTTTCTCGGCTGCAGGTGAGCTGTTCGCTCCGGAGGTGAAGGGCGTCGCCGGTGAAATAGCCACGTCTGTCAACTGGATGCTGGCCTTCCTCGTCACCCTGACGTTCGAGCCGCTGGTGAACGGCATCACCGAGGCCGGCGTGTTCTGGATGTTCTCCGCCATCTGCTTTGGAGGCGCTGGCTACGTCACCGTCTTCTGCTACGAGACCAAGGGCAAGACGCTTCAGGAGATTCAAGACCATTTCCGCTCCTAGTACCTACCTGTAAATATTCAGGGTCATTCCCTGAGATGCAGCTAACACTGCAAACAGTTTGCAAGCTTGTAACATAAAATCGCATAGTTTCAGTAGCGGATCTAGGATTTGGTCAAGAAGGGGGCCACGTAGCAAAGTGTCCCCCCTCTCCCAGGCCTTGGTGGGCCTCCTTGGGTCCTAGTGGGCCCCCTCAAACCTTGGTGGGCCCTTCTTACCTTGAAGACAAATGTAGGCCAGTATAAAACCTTTTAGTTCAAAATTTGCCCATCACATGCTAAAATGGGTCTCTGCAAACCAAAATTGACCCTCCTCAAGCCAGAATGGATCCTCTGGAGGTCAGAGTGGGCCTTCTAGAAGACAGGCTTGGCCCTCTGGAAGTCAGAGTGGGCAAATTTACTTACAGCTTGTTTGAAAGCGGAGTGGAATCTT
>VOPJ01005579.1:0-26137 GCA_014673585.1 Semibalanus balanoides
CAGGACAAGCTTTGTTTTTACTGATAATGCAAGCGGTTTTATAAGTATTGTCTTTATGGTTCTTGAACAAAATAAAGCATTGAACTACAAATATCATTTGTGACAAACTACCATGGGGAAAATCAATAGCATGTGCCCCTTGGATGATTTATAAAAAACTCCAATAGCTTTGTGTATCAATTTTGGGGCAAACAAAGACAAACCGCAATGTCTTTGTCAAACCAATTTCCATAGCTCTTCCCAAGCTGTCCCAATCTGTACCCAACCAAATTGCTGGCTGGTTAAGTAAAAAATAGTGTTATTCATTTTAAATTAAGATAGAGGTACATTTTTGGAATCAGAGCATCGAGAAAACCCTGTGAAGCAATTTGGGAGCAAATCGAGACACCTCGCAATATGCTGCTGGAATGTTACGAGACGTGTATCTCGTAAAAAATGTCACCATATTGAGATCGTTTTCGGAATTAGCTCATCGAGACATTGACCAGCCCTTAGTACATTAATTTAGGGGAAATAAACACCCCCACAATATGCTGCTTGAATGTTACGAGATGTATACCTCGTAATCCACTAATAATATCACCCTTTATAGGTACATTTTCGAAATCAGCTCATCGATGAGGCCCTGTGTACCTACACCACAGTTGCTGCAGAATGTGGCCGTGGTAAATACACCCAATAGAGGTACATTTTGTGAATCAGCGAAATGTGAAATCCCTGTGAGCCAATTTTGCGATAATCGAGAAACCCCGCAATATGCTGCTAGAATGTTACGAGTCGTGTGCCTCGTAAAAATAATGCCACCATGTAGGAGCTCATTTTCGGAATCAGCTCAACCCGAAGGCTCTGAGCAGTGGCGTATTTATTTAAGGAGGCCATGGGCCCATGCCCTCCCCCCTGGCGCCGAATGCGCGCTCCAGAATATGTTGTATCCATTACAGAGGCGATGCCTTCTGAAAATTATTGGTAGGGTCCAATGCTAATGTATATATTATAAAGTCCATTTTGATCCATGCAACGCCATAGTCCTAATGTTAAAATGTGAAATTATTGGTAGGGCTGTGGTCCTAACAGACCTATAGAAAACGACAACCATGATCTATTAGGCACGGATACCATTTGTGTGTAAATTTCAAGATAACCAGACAAAATATTTTTAACTGATAATGCAAGCGGTTTTATAAGTATTGTCCTTATGGTTCTTGGACAAAATAAGCATTGACTACCAATATATTTTTTGATAAACTAAAAAGGGAAAATCAATATCATGTATCCCCTAGGGTAATTTTTAAATACGCCACTAGCTCTGTGTATCAATTTTGGGCAAATAAAGACAAGCCGTTATATGCTACTGTAATGTTACAATGCGTGTACCTCGTAAACAACAAAATATCGCCCTAAATAGATACATTTTCTAAATCAGCGCATCGAAAAGGCCTTGCCAACCAATTTTTGGGCAAATCGAGACACCCCACAATTACTGTTGGAATGTAATAAGGTGTGCATGTACCTCGTAAACAACAACAAAATACCACCATACAAAAGTAAATTTTCGGAATCAGCTAATCGAGGAGGTCCTGACTCCTGTGTACCAATTTCTAGGCAAATCGACACAGCAGTATGCTGCTGGAATGTTGCAAGGCCTATAACTCGCAAATAAAACAAATAACACCCAACAGAGGTACATTTTTGGAATCAGCGCATCGAGAACGCCCTGTGAACCAATTTGGGGGCAAAACGAGACACACCGCAATAGCCGTTTCCACGAAGGATTTGTTTTTATTCGTAGTACTCGGTAATATTTCGTGCGATTTTGGATTTGAGTCTAGGAACACAGCTTTTCCCGCATATTTTTTGTATCATTGAAAACTATAATAAATACATGTACAATTATCTGCTCTTTAACAATGCGAAATGTTCCGTTAGTTTTCTTTGATATAAATCAAATTGAAATGAACAAATGATTACCGGGTACTACCGCATACTACTTTAATGGTAGTATTGTTTGTTCTATTTTATTGTTCTATTTAGTATCATATTTTTGTTACATATTTGCCTTAACCTTAACAACTGTGTGCGTGTGTTGTGCGTGTGCCGTGTGTGTGTGTGTGTGTTGTGTGTGTGTGTGTGTGTGTGTGTGTGTGTGTGGTGTGTGTGTGTGTGTGTGTGTGTGTGTGTGTGTGTGTGTGTGTGTGTGTGTGTGTGTGTGTGTGTGTGTGTGTGTGTGTGTGTTTGCACTGCTGTCGTGTCGTCGCATGTTTCAATTACTTGACTTGAGCTGTAATTGGGTGAATGCCTGTTGCTCATTGTCATTAAATAAACAAATAAACAAATTTTGGAATCAGCTTATCAAAGAGTGTACCGAAATTCATCGGAGGCGGCAAATTAATTCGAGAAATACATTATGTTTTTGTCTTCGAAAACAATGCATATTCATATTAAAAAATATTCCAAACAATGCATATTGATTAATTGCGGAAAAACGGTTAAAATCAATGTTGCATGGCTCATTGCAATGTGTTGCATAGGACCCTGTTTTTGTTTAATGAATGAAACCTCAAATTATGTATTATTAACTAAGTTGTAGTAAATTGGGTCCAGACCGCCCAGTGTCGCACCTCAAGCCCGACTGCCCATCGTCACGCGTGACGGAGGAGGTGCTGCCATCGCCGTGACAGGCGGTGGCTGGCAGCCAGATGTCACCCAGCATGACCACCGGACTGTCACACACGTGAGAGCAGGCTGCAGGACTGTCCTCACGTCATTGCGTTTATGACCCCATAAACGCAATAAACGCAATGACATTTTATCACACACACTGTTTTCACGCGCTCTGGTACAACAAATTTGCCCTAGGGCTTTTTTGTTGCACCAAGTTGTACCCACACCTTCCCGGCCAATGATTTTGATTTACCATATGCCGGGGATATCAAAATACATTAGTCGGAGAGTGTGGTACTAAGCATTACTGAACGATGCTGGTATGTAGATGTTTGCTGATCGAGCGTTTTTTTTAAATTACTGCACGAGCGAAGCGAGGCAGTAATTTTGAAAAACGCCGAAAGAATCCACAAATATTGCTAATACACAGCAAGAGTTTAGTAAGGTCTTTTACCCACTATGTCGCCAGTGCGGTATGCCAGTGCATTAATGCGGGAAAATACCACCACTCCACGCGCTAATTGCTTTTTACATTGCTCGCATTATGGTAAAACTTGGAAAACAAAAAAAGACCTAGGGCAAATTTGTTGTACCAGAGCGCGTGAAAACAGTGTGTGTGATAAAATTCTGACTATAATTCTGAAAGCTTTGTCAACTTTGCTTCCAAGGCTTCTTCAATTTGATCGAAGTCAAAATTTAACTATGAAAGAATTGATTTCTTGCTCTGGTAAGGACCTAGTTAAAATTAAAACATGATTGAAAAATATGAAAAACACACATCAAAAACACACATCGAAACAAACACACAAACACACTTACGCGGCATATGGTAAAAATCATACCCCACTCGGCCGGAATAAATTGTCAAGACCTCTGTGCTTTCTGATTTTTGACCTCGGCCTTCGCCTCGTTCAGAAATCAAGAAAGCACCTCGACGTCTCGAACAATTTATTTACACCGGCCTCATGCGGTATTATATAATCCCCGGCATATGGTAAAAGTTTGTCACTTGCTGAGCAACCGACAGTTGGCGGCGTGGAACGCTTAACAACTTAACGTTTAAATAAGTACGGATGGGATATTTGCATGCGAAATGTAATTTATTTACGTTAAAAGTTGAGTGCCTTCCTTCCGCCCATGTCAAGTGCTAAATCCGCTTTTGTGGAGAATGTCTTTATTTCTCCTTTAACTTATTCGACACAAGCTGAATTGGTTTGCATTGCCTGTTGCTCTCAATGCTCATAGTCAAGTAATAAACAAACGAAGAACTGGCAACACAATGCAAGAGAGACCAGACAAAATGTTTGGAATGGGGACGATTTATCGTGTAATGGATATACAGATTAGAGAACCAGTTGTAACACTTCTGTCTGAAACTTTGAACCTAATAAAAGCGTATAAGTTTCCATCAACTGAACTATAAAAAACGAAAAGTTGGGTTTGCACAAATATCAGCTCCATACCCATTTCCAGGGGCGTAGCTTCTCCAGAGAAGTTTGGTGGGGGCTAAGCTGGGAAAAAATCGCTTTTAAGTACCATTACAATCCACAAAATACAGATTTCTCCCCGGATTTGACCCACTTCATCGTCCAAGTTTGGGGGAGCCGAAGCCCAAATTGGGGGGTGGGGGGCTGAAGCCCTCAAATTGAATAGGAGCCTACACCACTGCCCATTGCTCGTGACCACGGCTGCTAGCTAGCACCACAGACACGCTGTCTGACTCAGGTGATCAATTGCTGCATACACGTTCTTATCACTTTCAAATTACTCTTCATTAAAACAAGCACGTTTTTGACACAGTTCCGTGGCACTGTAAGGGTTACGAGCTGAGCTGGGACCAGGGTGATAACTGGAGTGTTCACTGGTGTTCACGGTGCTTGGACGCTTGACGAACCAACCACGAACCAAGCAAAAAATAGGACCAATTTCAAACTCAATCCAATTTATCCAAAAAAAAACAAAAAACAAAAGCAAGAGTAAGAGGAAGATTAAATTAACAGATGAACCCACGATGAAAGAAAAATAGACCACCAACAAAGAAATAAGGTCCTAACGACCTCCACAAAGAACACAAACCAGATCCAGAGCCAGACAAACCCGTCCTTCCAACAAGAGAACCAGCGACAATTACCTAAACTAAACCAAAGGAGGACCATAACTACCCACGAAACAAGGAATAGGGTCCCAACGACCCAACGCCAAAACCAGAGACCAGCAAATACGGTCCAGTTTCGGACAGAGCAAGTCCATGCGGACAATGAATTCTCCGCCCCAGTTTACGACTCCTCGAGCATATACGATACTGCCGATATTCCCTTCGACATGCGAAGGCGTTCCGACACTTTCCCAACGTCAGTTTGTAACGTCAGTTTGGCACCTTAGGGGGCAAGCACCATCCAGTCGAAACGGTCATTAAACATACTCCCCCGCGAAGACGGAATCAGAATTCCGACTTCCAAACAGGTGAGTATAACACGTGAAGGCACACAACACACAAACCACCAAACCAAAGAACCAAACCAACCAAACAAACCGGCAGAGCACAAGACAGCCAGCAGGCTGAAGAAAAAACAGCAAGCAAACATGTCGGAACAGGATATCGAAAACCCAGGAGAAACTGCAGAAAACAAGCCAGTAAGCAACTGCAGAAATCAAAGCAGTAAGCAACTGTCAGAAACCAGAAAAGAGACAGCTCACAGCCGTCACGATAACCAGAAAAAGATCGCATCAAGCCGCACGAAACTAAAGCAGTCACGAAGCCGTCACGAAACCAGAAGACAGACCACTGCAATGCTTCAGTACACAACAGAAACGCTTGTGTACTGCTCAGAAGGCAAACAGCCAAATTGACGGGAAAACGCAAGCCAGGGGCGGCAGAAAAAACACAGTGGCACAACAGGGCAGAAACAGATAACAATGAGACAGTGGCCACCAAGAAAGCAGTCATCTTGAACACATCTACAATTGTCTTAATGACACACATGCAGTCAAAGCTTTAGCAGAAAGCAAACAAATGAAAAAAGTGGCTCTACTCGAGCATTCCAGGTCGTGCAAAACGCTGCACAGCCCTTTCGTGCCGGATGCCTCTCGCCGTGCGACGTCTGCCGCGCTGGACTAATCCATTTCAGAGCCCGGTGCAGTTTGCACACCACCCCCATCTCCCATCGCAGTCGTGGTAGACCGTCTCCTGAATAAGGACCACCGAGCCGACTGCAGGCCGGCCGCGAGACTTAAACTACGCACCGGAGTGCGGCAAACTCCGCAGATAGTCATTCTGCCATACAACCCAGAACCTTGCCAACATACTTCTGACGCTCCAGATTCCCTCTACTGCAGCATAGAGGCCTGACCTTCCTGAGCGTCACCACACTATCCTAAGCGCGCCCCGCGCTCTACCACAAGAGTGAGCGGGGAGGGCGTGAAGCCCAAGCTCCAACTGACGAATGTCAATGGGCGCGATATTAATACATCCTCTACCTCCGGGTCAGATCATGTCTCTAACTCTTATTTTGGTGAGGCAGTCCTTACCCAAGGTTTTTCTCAGGGAACCCTTAAATAGGTCCGACCAGGCCTCTCCCACACCCTCCCCACAAGCAGTGCCTCGAGCCATTATGGAACTCCAATCCGGGGCTGGCTGCTCCCAACTCGGACCTCAGGGGAGGTGGACGCCGCCACGAAAGTCTTCGGCATTGTCCGAGTGACAGTGGAGGGTGGTCCCCGCCTAGAAAGCTAACCGTCTTAAAGCAAGGAAGAAAGTCAGCCACGAGCCAGCGATCCACTAACTCCAAATGGACGCTCTGGTGACTGCGCATGTAAACAAACAAATATACACTTTCTTCCTAGGCAAAACAAACAGAGGTCCACAGAAATCTACACCCGTCACCGAAAAGGGCGGCGCTTTACTGGCTCTAGTCGCCGGTAGCGGCGCCACTGGAGCGTTCAACGCCGCAGCATCCTTGCCTCTGCAGGCCAGACAAGTGCGCTTTACCGCTCTGCTGCCCTTCTCGTGCCCGATGGACTCCAGACACATCGTAGCGTCGGTCAGCAGCGTGTCATACTCCAGCGTGCTTTCAGGAGTTTCGTGCTGGAATTCTGCGCAGAACGTCTTTCGCCTCATTAAAACAAAAGTCACGGCCTCCTCCTCTGAATCGGCATCCGGTTCAGAAGATCATCCACATACATGTTCTGTTTTGAGCTCAGTGATGGCAGTGGAGGGAAGGGAAACTCTTCAAATGGGCATCGCAAAGTAAGCAAGCAAGAAGGAACGGACTACTTTTAACACCAAATGTCACCCTGGCAAACCTCATTTGTCTTAAGGACACCATCCTGACGCACAAGGAATCTCTGCACATTTCACGATCTCGCTCACACAGACGATATGAGAAACGCCTTGCGAATATCAGCACACACTGAAACTGCCATCTCCTGGAAGCGGGAGAAGCAACCTCCACAAGATCAGGCAAGAGACAGGACCAGTTTCCAGGCAAGTTCATTTAGACTCACATGGTTGGGGACCCTTAGCAGATGCAATCAAAGACTGGTCTGACTTTTAGTAGAGCTCGGGACTCTTTGACCACTGGCCTGTGCGGGAGGTAGGAAGACACCTTCCCTCACCAGCTATCCTCAGGCACCCTCCTCTATATGCCCAAAAGACTCCAATCTCCTCGTAACACGGCGTCATACTCTGAATGAAGCCGAGTTATCCTTTGCAAACTTTCTATCTAAAGATTGCATCCTCACTTCAGCGGCACACGATCAGTAGGTATCCTGTCCCTGCTCTTTCCACGGAAGTTTTACCCACCATACCGGTCACCACAAAAGGAAACGGATGACTCAAAGTTCTGCAGCACAGGGTTGTTCTGCAGTCATCCTCCTCTTGGATCGATTACCTACTGCTTCCAGACCCAAAACCCCAGACGGTACTCTGTCACATCTGTCATCACAAGTAGCTGGGTGGTTGACTACCATCCGCCCCACAGGACCCCCCAGAGGGGCCAGACAGTACCCAACAAACACTTTGCTGGGCGGACGGCCCATCGATCGAGACAGCCAGTTCCCATTCAGTGCAGTAGAAATCGAGTCCGATCAAGATACCTATTGGCACTCTGAGCTCCCCACCGAGTGTCAGCCAACTCAAATCCCAGTGTAGGCGAGCAGCTTGCAGGGACAGATAGGCTGCACCAGAGGCGCGCAGATTCATTGGGAACCTCTGCGGCTTCACCTCGACCACCTTCTGCTCCGCAACATTACAACCAATGGCATCACCAGACTGAAACACACGTCTTGTCCATTCCTCACTTCCTTACACCAAAAGCAGCGTAACGAAGCTCCTCATCCTCACAAACTTGGAGCGCACCGCTTTATCAGCGAAGAGGGACACATACGAGCGGTTTGACCCAGTGTCAAAACAGAAGTGTCGCCTCACATCACCACGTCCACCCTGACATGACGAGGCAGTGGGCAAAACAGTGCTTGTACGACCAGGGTCACGACAACATCAGGATCGACACGTCGAGAGACGCCTGTCTGAAAACTACACACAGCATGGTGCTTTCCTTTGCAGTTCTCGCACGTGATGCACCATGCATCTCTTGACTGACAGCAAGCTACTGAAGCCAAAGTCCTTTTGTTCCTGATCTCCAGGTGCCTCTCACGAAGCAGGAGCTTCAACAGCTCAGGAAACTGGCCGTTGAGTGGCCTCGACCACATTACCCACACCTGTCGCACCAGGCTTAGCTGAAGCAGTCAGGCAGCTGCAGCTGGAGCAGTCCCCCTCGATTACGACCTCGACCGAAGCCACACCAGCTGAAGACTGGATCTCGCTGCTCAGAGCGAACCATGCTGGGCAAGCAGAGCGGGCTGGCACACCAGACAAACCCATGCTCGCACAGTGTCCCGATTCTCTTACCTGTCTGCGAATCTCACTGTTCAAGAAAACTTAAGGAGGTGAGACAGGTTTCCCCCTTCATGATTCTCAGGACGTGCGGGCCCACTCCAATCTAAACCTCTTCCGGTGAGCTTGGACAGCACAAGAGGGGTCAAAACCACACCCATAACTTGTCTCCCCTAACATCAAGTGCCTCCAAAACTACGGATGTGGGACAAACAACGATCTGAAGGAGCCACCCAAGTTAGCTCCCTCAGACGACAGCTCTGGTGTGCAAAAACACCAAGCTTTTTCAGGACGGCCATACCTCTGGGTGAGATGGTCCACAGCAGCACTAGTTTCCCCGGCTGTCCAGGGCCAGTCCCCACTGACTTTAGCTGCCTCACCCCTCAGCAGACTCCCAGGTAGGACAGCTTCTGATGTCAGGCAGTCAGACGTGTGAACATCAGCATCAAAACGGACTCCCAAAAAACAAACCACCTCTCCACTCTCCATCAAAAGGTAGGGCAGGCTCAAGCTTCGCGGCAAACTTCACTCATGCCCCGAGCGACTGGCTACCCCCACCTTCAGCCCGAGTTGCCTGCGTCTCTACAACAAACACGCGCGCTGTTTACACACTAGATCCCTTATACTGTACCACTCCTGAATATCACACGCTCTCTTCATCAATGACAGCCTCAACAGGCCATTGAGCATCATCAAAGGTGGACAGACGTTTATTCAAAACTCGAAGAGCAAACAGATGTGCCTCAATTCTGCCACTCACTTTCCGATCACCACAGGAACAGAAACATAAAAACTCTCAATCCTCTCACTTACTATAGGTAAGCCAGCATTTGCAGCCTGCGAGGACCGCTCCTCTGCCATACTGTCACCCTTAACTAACCTTAACGACTAAACATCCAACAAACAAACAGACCAATAAACTATACAAAGCCCTGGTTTCGGCACCAATGTGACGAACCAACCACGATACCAAGGCAAAAAATAGACAACAAAACTCAATCCAATATCAAAAAAAAAAAACAAAGCCAAAGAGTAAGAGGAAGATTAAAATTAAGATGAACCACGATGAAAGAAAAATAGACCCAACAAAGAAAATAGGTCCTAACGAACCTCCACAAAGAACCACAAACAATCAGAGACCAGCAAACCCGCCTCCAACAAGAGAACCAGCGAACAATACCCTAACTAAACCCAAAAGACCTACTACCCACGGAACAAGGAATAGGTCCCAACGATCCAACCGCAAAACAGAGACAAGGCAAATACGCCAGTTCGGACAGAGCAGACGTCCATTGCGGACAAATGGATCTCCGCCCCGTTACAGTTACTCCTCGAGCATATTTCGCATACTGCTCGATATTCCCTCGACATTTGCGAAGGCGTCGACACTGTTGTCCCACGTCAGTTGTAACGTCAGTTTGGCCACCTAGGGCAGCACCCATCCAGTCGAAACGGTCGATAACAGACGCCAAGGCCAGCGGCTCACCAACGCTCCCGAGTCCATATATAGGGGCCGGCGCGCAGAGCAGACACACACTCAGCTGAACCCAGTCAGCTCAGCAGACAGCTCTATCACAGACGACAACATGAACAAACTCGTGGTGAGTAGATCAGATCAGAACTAAAAAGATATTGTGGCCTTGTATCGGGCTGGCCTTTTCTATGTAACATCTTCACTTTGAAATGACCTATGATACGATCAACGTTCATATTGATAAGTTGTAATACATTTTTTATTTTAACTTACATCCTCAAGTCTTTAAAAGTCTACACTTGGTGACAAGATCAACCGTTTCTCATCATGGACAGTATTCATGTCAGAGCTTCATGTTAAAAATAATTCGTAAACCTGTGTGATGAAGCCAGAAAGCAATAACGTTACTCCAGAATAACTAGCGTATTTTTCTACCAGTATAACGGAAAACAGTTCCACAAAGCAGCAGCAACGCTGCCCTGTGACAGGATGACCGCAATACAAACCCCTTCTTATTCTCCCAACAGCTAGCTCTCTATCGTATGTCACGCCCACGTTAACCCGGGTCTGGTGGTCACTGGACACCGGGTATGTGGTGGCCCCCGAGCCACCCCCGGGAGTCGTGACCGCCTTCATGACTTGGGCCCTACGCGCTATTCGAGCCGCCACCGGCGGAAAGGCTCTGTAAGCTCACAGACAGTCGCCAAGGCAGCGTCCCACTTTGCCCAATTTTACCCAGTCTCCAAATTTACCCCGTCTCCTTTCCTCCATGACTGCGCAATGGCCCGAGTCAGGTCCGAGTTGGCGAAAGCAGCGTTTTCTAACCAAACCAAAACAAACCAAAACCCAGGCACAGGATCCCTAGCACTGAAATCCAAATTCAGTAAGTACTGTTTACAGTCACAGGGATAGCGACGCTGATTTCGCATCTTTTTATTTCAGCTGCTTGTCCTGGTCGGTTCGGTGGCTGTCGCCTCGGCTGGCCACAGTCGAGGACATGGCGGTGGATCTAGCGGTGGATCCAGCGGTGGATACGGCGGTGGATCCAGCGGTTGGACACGGTGGTTGGATTCCAGCGGTGGATACGGCGAGTGGGCACGGTGGTGGATCCAGCGGTAGGATACGGCGGCGGGGCACGGTGGTGGATCAGCGGTGGAATACAAGCGGTGGATCAGCGGTGGACTATCGGTGGTGGATCCAGCGGTGGATCGGCGGTGGATCCAGCGGAGGATTACAGCGGGGATCCAGTTGGAGGGCACGTGGTGGAGTCCAGCGGTCGGATTACGGCGGGTGGATCCAGCGGTGGATACGGCGGTGGATCCAGCGGTGGTACGGCGGTGGATCCAGCAGTGGATATTCTTACCATGGCTAAATGTATTATTTCATCACATAAAACGCCCCGATTTCCGCCTGTTCTGTTCGTCTCCAGTCACATTGTCGATTCAGTCATTCGACTCCACGGTATACTTCGCGGTCTGTCCGGGTAAATGCTGCTTTAATAAATATCCAACTTCATATCCAACGAACTTTGTTCATTCAATAAAATGAGGAGTTATGCTAGAAGGGAAGACAATGTCAGGTTGACACAAATATAGCAATCGCAAATGGGCTCAACCATAGATAACATAAACTACATGTTTACAGGCATGAACTATAGGTAGTTCATGGTATCTATGGCTCAACTAAGAACCGAAGCGCCCCGGCGAGCATTCGTCGCGATTAAAAGATGTTGCTAATTATGAATCTTAGACCATGAAAGGGGAAAACGTTGTCATTTTTACTAAACTTCCCTATATCAACTATAATAACCCATATGACAACTTAAGTACCACATTTTAGATTAAGATGTACATTTTTAACAGCAGCTAATTGAAAAGGACCTGTAAAACTATTTTAGCGCTATCTCATCAAGAATCCACGCAATAAGCTGCTGGAATGTCACAAATCGTGAACCTCATTAAAAAAAAAACACACATAAAGAGATAATTTATTTTAGTCAGCTCATCGAGGAGACCCTGTAAACCAACTTAAGCGCTAATCGAGACAACCCGCAATATGATGCTGGAATGTTTCAAGACGTGTACCTCGTAGAAAACTTGAGAGGTAAATTTTCGGAATCAGCTTATCGAGGAGGCCCTGTAAACCATTTTTGGTGCTAATCGAGACACCCCGCTATGTGCTTCTGTTCTGGAAAGGTAAAAGCAGTGTACCTTGTAAATAACAAAAATACCACCCCATTTAGGTACATTTCGGAATCGGCTCTTCGATGAGGCCCTGTGTACCAATTTTCGGGCAAATCGAGACACCAGCAATATGCTGCTGGAATGTTACAAGGTAAACAAAAACAAAAATACATCCCATAGACAGAGTTATATTTTCAGAATCATAGCATCGAGAAAACCCTGTGAACCAATTTTGGGGCAAATCGAGACACCTCGCACTATCCTGCTGGAATGTTACGAGACGTGTATCTCGTCAACCCAAAAATATCTCCATAGTGAGGTCATTTTCGGAATCAGCTCATCGAGACAATAATCAGCTCGTAGCACATTAATTTAAGGGAAAATCAGCTGCTTGAATGTTAACCCGCGCCCCGCTGGGGGGAGCATATTCTGCCCCCCTCCCAGATTTTCTCAATAACTCAAAAACCATGGCAGCTACCGACGTGAAACTTGCAGCCGAGTGGTCCTACATAAAAAATCCTACATCAATTTGACGTCTTCTCCAAAAATTTCGATGAAATTGATAAATAACTTTGGAAGAAAATGACCTTTTGATGACGTCATGTCATGTCATTTTTGGTGGAAAAACGATGAATGTTTGAAAATTTGTAGAAAATAGAGGTCTGAAGCAAATGAAAAAATAAATATGCCAAAAGGTGGGAAATTGCATTGTCTTCAAAATGGCTATCTCGGATTTGCAAAATTTTGAGTTTTTGACCCCACAATTTTTTTTTTAATCAGAAAATTTATCACAAAACATTTTTTTTTTATTTCAAAATCCGGAATATATGTAAAAGAACTAAGTATAAACAAAACCCAAAGCAAATTTCAAAGCAATATCTGAATTATTTTTGACTGACTTATGACTTCCCAAGTGTAAGTAACTCATAAACGTCATTTTTGCAAATAGCTTTTTTTTAACTTTTTTAACCAGATAGGAGCAAATAAATATCACAACTGTTTTTCTGAGACAAAACTGGACTATAAAAATGAATTTTTTGCTTAAAAAATCAATTTTACAATTTGACCTCATATGACCTGACTTTGACCTTTCACTGTGTCAGATTGTCAAAATGGCTTCTACTATCGAATTACACGTGTAAAACAACCCATAAAACATATGTCGCATTACTTTCGTAAGCCTCTTGCCATCAGTGACCTTTTGTGACCCGATATTGACCTTGACCTTTGCCTAAAATTTCCCTTTTGCTTAATGCAGGATTTTTTTATATAAATTTAGTCCGATTGTTTTGTATGGATGGATTTCCGAAGTCAGGACCCACGCTAAGCAGAGCTTGTTGCGTAGGCCTGAACCCCACCCCGATCGTACAATCTGTTGTCGCAGAATTTAAGACGAAAGTTTACTGCCCGACATACATGGACACGGTCCGCCCCGCTCACTGACGTCACCTGACCTTCAGTGCGAGTGCTGCCACCTGCCGCAGGCCATCCCAGTCAGGAGCAAATAGCGAGCGCCGAGGCGACTCGAACCCGGGCTGCCACACCGGATAGGTTCAGAAGCCAGCGCTCCCCGACTGAGCAACAGTTTCATTATAGCCTTTTTTAGATTACTTTGTGCCAAACAGTTACAAATCTAAAGGCTTTTGATAGAAAATATGGACCAAAAACTAAAATATCTCATTTTGACCTTTTACCATGACCTTGACCTGAACATTGAACCATTATTTCGAGAAAAAAATACGTTTGCTTTAGGTGCGTATCACTGAGACCTTTCGATTGCCGTATTGCGCTCTCGCTACGGTCATTGGTTCAAGAGATATCACGAGGGGGCGAATCTGCCCCCCCCCAGCGGGACGCGTTCGGCTGGAATACGCACGGGGCGCGGGTTAAACCGCGCACTGCAGGGGGTTGATTTCCGCCCCCCCCCTCAGGTTTTTCAAGGAGTAGCGGAAAAACGGCGGCGCGCAGCGCCGCCAAATTTCGTAGCACGCTGTTTCGGGCCTCAATTACCGCAACACTTTGGAAAAGTTTGACTGAGGTCATCTCAGGTCAGGTCACAAGTCCATGTCAATGACCTCACCTTAAAAAATGTTTATTGAGGTTTCGTGCCAAAGCCAGTCTTTTTTCGAAAGTTTTGAAACTTGCAGGATTTCATTAGAATATCAATACCTACAATTTGTTTATCTCGGATTTTTCGTATCGGTGACCAAAAGGTCAGGTCAATTTCCTGGCCTCCCCATTATAAGTGAATGGGAAAATAAACAAATGCTTCCCTTACAGAAAATATGCATTGGGTCAGGCTAATTCTGTCAGAATCATGCTATTTTAGCTCATTCCAAATGATCAAGGTGCAATTGTTACTTAGTGATTTCTACAAGGTCATCTGAGGTCATCTAGGTCATCAAGCAATGTTTGCTAGTAACTCTTGATAGAAAAGAGATATAGCGCTTAGTTGGCAACCAATGGTGTTCGTCTCGTCTGGCCGCAGTTGCTCCATATTGCAACATGACCTACCGGTCCCAAATGACCTTGACCTGAGGTCAAATTTTGAAGTTGACCTTACGACGGTCAACGGGGGTATATATTTCTCAAAGCGCAATCAATGAGACAAACACGTGGCGCTCAAAATATTTCCCTATCTTTCTTAGGTGACATGCTTTCACGAAAACTGGTTTTGCTAAAAACAGTATTTCTTGACCCCTTTCATGATCCTTGGAGCCTAAACTATGATCTGAGATCAATTTTGAGGACATACATAGCGCTTCCAAATTGTTCAAATAGCTATCGATTGCCTCTCTAATCGTTGCTCCTAGCTATCATAGTTTCCGGATAATCGGCAGGGTTTCTGGAAAGAACCTTAAAGAGTCCTAAAGAAGGAAAATTGACCTTATGGTGACCCTGGTGACCTTAATTGTGACCTGCATCAAGAAAAGACTGGGGATGGAAATAGCTTTGTCGATAGGAGGTCGTTGCCTTAGAGCTATCCAATGGTCGTTTTTCCGCTTGTGCAGGTCGTAGTTTTTGGAGATCTCACGGGGGGGCGAAATCAACCCCCCTCCTGCAGTTCGTGTCCGGCCGAACCCTGGCAGTGTCGCGGTAAGAGGCTATACCTCGTAGGAAAAACATAGTCAATGCTTTATAGTACATGTTATAATCGGCCTCATAGCCTCATCGCTGAGACCCTGTTACACCACATATGCTGCAGGAATGATCAAAAGGCCTGTAACATAGCAAACGTAAATAACCACAATAGAGATAAACATTTTCGGAATCAGCGGAACGAGAAATCCCTGTGAGCCCAATTTTGGCGATTATCGAAAAACCCCGCACATTAATGCTGCTAAATGTAAACGAGTCGTGTGCCTCGTAAAAATAATGCCACCATATGGAGGACATTTTCGGAATCCGCTCAACCCGGAATCTCTGAGCAGTGACGAATTTATTATTAAAGGGATGCAAAGGGGGCGATGCCCCCCTGGCGCCGAAGGTGCGCTCCAGAATATGGTGTATTCATTGCAGGGGCGATGTTTTCTGAAAATGATTGGTAGGGTTCCAATGCTAACTTTATATATTGTAAAGTCATTCTTACCATGCAACGCCATATGCCTTATGCCAAAATGTGAAATTATTGGTAGGCCTTTGGCCCTACCAGACCTAAAGAAAACGATATCCATTATCCATTAGGCACGGACACCATGTGTGTAAGCTTCAAGATAACCAGGACAAACTTTGTATTTTACTGATAATGCAAGCGGTTTTATAAGTATTGTCTTTATGGTTCTTGAACAAAATAAGCATTGACTACCAATATCATTTGTGACAAATTACCATGGGAAAATCAATAGCATGTGCCCCCTTGGATGATTTCTATAAACACCAATAGCTCTGTGTATCAATTTTGTGGCAATTAAGACAAAACCGCAATATGCTGCTGCAATGTTACAATGCGTGTACCTACCTCGTAAACAACAAAAAATACCATCCTATAGAGGTACATTTCGGAATAAGCTGATAGAGGATGCTCTGTATACCAATTTTAGGGCATATAAAGACACCCCGGAAAATCATACTGCCTGTGTGATATTCTGCTGCTGTAAACCTGACTAACGTACAAACGAACACGATAAAACTAGCAATGGATTACCTGTGCCGAGAACGTTGACTCTAACAATACATCGCACATACAAAAAAGTTGTCGTAGTGGCCAAATTAACCCACCGAATGCATAATGTTCTTTTTTAATAAAATGTATATTAATTAATTAATTAATTAATTAATTAATTAATTAATTAATTAATTAATTAATTAATTAATTGATTAATTAATTAATTAATTAATTAATTAATTAATTAATTAATTACGGAAAAATTGTTAAGACAAATGTTGCATGAGTGCATAGCAATATAATTTGCATAGGTGCCTGTTTTTTAAAGAATGAGGAGAACCTTAAAATTTGTAAATAAGTCGAAAACACTTAATAAACCAATGTTTCATGTTTTAACTGTTGAGTCGACATGCCTTTCAGTGAACCATATGCAGCAGTCCATTGAGGTTTGCCGAGTGCAAGCGCATCAAACGGATACTTTCCCATTAAGAGAATGAGGAGAACCTCCAAAATTATCTATTCAGGGATAGTGCCACCTTGCAGGCCATTATCGAGTTTTTGGTGTGTATCGGTAGGGTTCCAATGCTTGTCCAATGCTTGATTAACAGTGTCCGATTTCACCTGCAAAGTCTGGCTCCCGAAACTCCCCCCCCCCCCCCACCCCAACACTCTCTACTTTATGAGAAAGTATCCGAAGTTAGTTCGCCGCGCCGTTGGGTCTTTAATAAACTGTCTATTTTAATGCACTTTTGAAAGAGCTTGCTGATTGTTCATAAAACTCAAGCACATATTCGCAATAACTAGAGTGCATAAAAAATATTACATACCTTCAGGCTATTGAATAATGCGTAAGCATGCTAATTTTAGATGGGACAGTGAATTTGTCACTTGCTGAAAACCGACCGTTAGAAGCATGGAACGCTTATCAACATTAACTTTAAATAAGTTCGGATGGGAACATTCTTATGCAAAATGCAATTGATTTACGTATAAGTTCCTCCCATGGAAAGTGCTAACTCCGTTTTGCATTTCTTTATTTCCTTGGAACTATTCAACTCGAGCTGTAATCAGAACCAGTTACATTTCCTGTAACCCATGGTCAAGAAATAAACAAATAAACGAAAAAACGATCATTAAGACTAACAGACAAGGCAATATGTGACTAAACAATGCCAGAAAGACGAGAGCAAAATGTTTGGATGAGGGTCGAGGGAGGCACTTTATCGTGTAATGGATATACAGATTAGAGAACCAATTGCGACACTTCTGGCTAAAGCTTTAAACCTTTCAAAACTTAAAAGTTTGCATTCAGCTGAACTATAAAAAGATGATAAGTTGGGTGTGCACAAATATCCGCTCCATACCCGTGTATCGTGACCACAGCTGGCAGCTAACACCGCAGACACGCTGTCTGACTCAGGTGATAATGGCTTCATGCACGTTCGTATCACTTTCAAATTGCTCGTCATTAAAACAAGCACGTTTTTGACACAGTTCCGTGGCACTCATGGGCGTCGAAAGCGGGTGGGACGGGGGGACGTCCCCCAAGAAAGCTGACTTCCTTGATTTTTTGCTTTGCTTATTTTGTCCTAGAGGATATGGAAACTAAATTATGATTAGGTCAATTAAAGGTTACTTTTAACATAATATCGTTAAGTAATCTTTTTGTATTCAAAGATGTGGGTATGTGAAAACCCCACGCCCGTCTGAGGGGCAACATTTCCCCGGATTTTCTTAATATTTTGAAAACTGTGATAAGTATTACGTGACGCTTATAGTACCTTAAGCTACATCAATTCTACGTCTTTCTACAAATTGCAATGACATAAAAATACGTTGGAAGATAACGACATTTTAATGACGTTATGTCATGTCATTGTTGGTGGAAAAACAATATATTTTTGAAAAATCGTAGAAAAATTGAAATTTGATGCGATTTGATCATATAAACGTCGAAAGCAAGGAAAAAACATTAGATTAAAGGTAAAACACAGTAATTAGTATAACCTTTTCCTCGAAGAAGATAAATAAGTAATCAAAAAATATATTGGGTGAATTTTCGGCCACAATTTATCTTCTTCGAGGAAAAGGTCATATTAATTACTGTGTTTTACCTTTAATATATACTATGTTCCTCGCAAGAGCACTGAACAACGTTTCTATAAATAAATAAAAAATGATAAAAAAATGGCTATCTCGGAGTGGGGATATTTAAAACATTTTTGTTTTACAAATTTCCACATCAATTTTAAGATATTCAAAACGGAATATATCTCAGAGAACCGAGTATGAACGATACCTTAACCAATTTGTAAACCAATATATGTATTTTTGACTGACTTATGACTCCTTAAAGGGAATGTTTCACATTAACATAAGATTTGAGTTGAGATGGCCAAGTTGTTGGATTTCTATTGAAATTAGTATTGTAGAAGTTTCAAACCCCTCAGAGGTCTAATTCGACAAAAGTAAATTTGAGCTTGTTTTGACATCTGCCAAAAAAATAAGGCCTAAGTGTTTAAGGGTAGCTCTTAAGCCGCCATGTCGTCATCACTTTTTATCAAATGTGTGATGAAAGTAAAGACATTGTTTTACATATGGCTATACAGTTAGCCATACACTAGTCATACATATTTGCAGCGTGAAGGTTTTTTTATTTTCCAAAATTACTTCATATACGTCATCACCCAAATACTAACTGAGTTTTCATGAAATTGAGCACTGTTTGTGAGAAACAAATGTCAGAATCGGTTCGGTCAGCAATTACTTCATATTTTGCACCACAAGCGGCGTACATTGGACAACTTTCAGAGATGTGAAACATTCCCTTTAAGTATAACCCGACATTGACTAGGGTCTGATCTAAAGTCTAAACCCAATTGACTGGAGGGGGCGCTAAACGCCCCCTAGTTATCTTCCGAACTAATAATCGGAACGTGACTTGCAAGGCGGCATTCGAAAGCTCTCGATGGAAAAGATATAAACCACTCTCAAAAATTTCAAATTGAGGTCACATGTCAGGTCACAGTCAGATGAAAGATCAAAATCAATGTATTCTTGTTTATTCTTGTCATACATTCCATCCAAAGCCTTTGATTGCGACCATGATCACCCACAGTGTTATAAAAGGTATGATAAACATCCCGCATGATCTAAAATGGGACTTTTGGCAAAGATCAGGGTCAATGTCAGATCACAAAAGGTAACTCAAAAAAAAATATCTACGAAAGTCATGCAACACATGTTCAATGGATTATTTTACGCGTAGAATTCGATATTGATCTCATTTTACCACTGACTTCATGACATGAAGTTATTGTCAAGATACGGCCAAAGCAAGGTCATAAAATGTCAAAATTTAAAAATCCAGGTTAACCAAGGGCCCATGCATATGGCAAGGCCATGGTCCGCCAAGGTCCTTAAACCGCAACTTTCCCTAACTCAAAACGGCCGGAAGTACAGAGCAGTGGATAGCTGACTCAGCTCGCTCTACCCCCTCCCCCGGTCAACAACTCTTGTTTTTGAAACTTTGACTGTGGCGTCCCCCCCCCCCCAGGAAAAAATACGTGGCGACGCCCCTGGTGGCACTGTAAGGGTTACAAGCCAAACTGGGACCGTGATGATCACTGGAGTGTTCACCGGTGTTCACGGTGCTTGGACCGCCAAGGCCAAGCGGCCACCCAGACGCTCCCGAGTCCCAGTCATATAAAGGGCCGGCCCGGCGAGAGACGCCCTGCGAGGCCGATCTGCTGTGATCGGCCCTCGAAGCCGTTCCCCGGGAGGGTGGCCGTCGATTCATGGCGGGGCCCTCCTCGCCAGCTTCGTCCTGCGGGGAAGGCCTGTTCATGGGCGGCTCCCGGTCAGCGTTTCAATTTTGAGCCCACTTTACCCCTTCTCCTTGCATCCATGGCTGCGCAATGGTCGACACGGGCCGAAGCGCGCTCTCCCTAAACCAACCCAAACAAAAACGGAGCAGACACACACTCAGCTGAACACCGCAGTCAGCTCAGGCATGACAGCTCTATCACAGACGAACACTGAACAAACTCGTGGTGAGTAGATCAGATCCAGAACTAAAAAGATATTGTGGCCTAGTATCGGCTGGCCATTTTCTATGTAACATTCTTCACTTTGAAATACCTGATGTACGATCAAAGTCTTTATTATAATTTTAATACCAGATGGAAGAACTACATCCTCACTCTTTAAAAGTCTTCACTTGGTAACAAGACCAACCGTTTCTCATCATGGACAGTATTCATGTCCAGAGCTCCCATGTTAAACAGGAATTCGTAAGCCTTGTGTGATGAGAGCCAGAAAGCAATAACGTTACTCCAGAATAACTAGCGCATTTTCCTACCAGTATAACGGGAAACAGTTCCACAGAGCGGCAGCACCACTGCTGTGCCCTGTGACAGGATGACCGCGATACAAACACCCTTCCTTATTCTCCAGACAGCTAGCTCTCCATCGTATGTCACGCCCACGTTTACCCGCGAGTCACTAGGGGGGGCGTTAGTCCCCCCCCCTGATGGATATCTAAATTATCTAACGAAAAAATGCAGCTATCAACGCCAAACTTCTAGTACCTGACCGGGCATCTTTTTCACACCCTTAGCATATTTTTTTTTAATTTCGTCAGAATTTTTTTGAGATAAAGCTAAGTTAGTGACGTCACTACACACGATTTTGACTGTCAAACTTTACTCCGTCTCTAAATTTACCCTATCTCCTTTCTCCATGACTGCGCAATGACCCGAGTCAGGTCCGAGTTGGCGAAAGCAGCGTTTTCTAACCAAACCAAGACAAACCGAAACCCAGGCACGGGATCCCTAGCGCTGAAATCCAGTAGGCACTGTTTACAGTCACAGGGATAGCGATGCTGACTTCGCATGTTTTTATTTCAGCTGCTTTTCCTGGTCGGTTCGGTGGCTGTCGCCTCGGCTGGCCACAAGTCGAGGACATGGCGGTGGATCTAGCGGTGGATACGGCGGTGGATCCAGCGGTGGATACGGCGGTGGATCCAGCGGTGGATACGGCGGTGGATCCAGCGGTGGACACGGCGGTGGATCTAGCGGTGGATACGGCGGTGGATCCAGCGGAGGATACGGCGGTGGATCCAGCGGTGGACACGGCGGTGGATCCAGCGGTGGATACGGCGGTGGATACGGTGGTGGATACGGCGGTGGATACGGCGGTGGATCCAGCGGTGGACACGGTGGTGGATCCAGCGGTGGTGGATCCAGCAGTGGATACGGCGGTGGGCACGGTGGCGGATCCAGCGGTGGATACGGCGGTGGATCCAGCGGTGGACACGGAGGTGGATCCAGCGGCGGATACGGCGGCGGATCCAGTGGAGGACATGGTGGTGGATCCATCGGTGGATACGGCGGTGGATCCAGTGGTGGATACGGTGGTGGATCCAGCGGTGGATACAGCGGTGGATCCAGCCAGCGGTGGATACGATGGTGGATACGGCGGTGGATCCAGCGGTGGGCACGGTGGTGGATCCAACGGTGGATACGGTGATGGATCCAGCGGTGGATACGGTGGTGGATCCAGCGGTGGTTATTCTTACCATGGCTAAATGCATTATTTCGTCACATAAAACGCCCCAGTTTTCGTCTGCCCTGTTCGTCTCCTATCACATTGTTTATTCGGCCATTCGACTCCACGTTATGCTTAGCGGTCTGTCCATGTAAATACATGCTTTAATTTATCCAACCAACTTTGTTAATTCAACAAAATCAGGACTTATTTTAAAATGAAGACGATATGAGGTTATTGTAAATTTAGCAATGGGGAATGGGCTCAACTAAGATCCCCGGCGTCCTGGGGAGCTGCCAGTTGCGCGATCAAAAAATGCAGAAAATTATAAATAAATTTTATAAAGAAAAACAAAGACCATGAAACGCCGAACAACGTTTACATTTTAACTTAACTTACCCTAATGTAACTACTACATATATGCAGACTTGACAACGTCTTGTTTTCGAGACAAATGCACCGAATGAGTATGACAAAGAGTAGTTGTTTGCATGCTTCTTGTATTTAGGAACCAAAGACATGATGCAACAGACGTCCAAAATCGCTGAGGAATTTCTTAGATGGCGTTCCATCAATTGTTCCGCTATCAATGCAAGACAAAGTTGCCAAATGCATAAGATTGTTCTTTGCAGTATCCCGTCACATCGTTCGAGAGCGTATATCGTAATGCGCAGTAGATAACATCGTAATAGTATATAAGTCATATTGTAGAATCAGCAGAAGAAATAAATCACTAGCGGCTAAGCTGTGATGAGATATTTTCATGTTTGTGATTTTCTCCGCAGATAGTGTAGGCAGATAAAGAACGGCTCAAGTGAAGAAGCAATGCTTCTGGGATATTGTACCACTAAAACGTTATTTTCGTCGATGACGATCAAAATAAAATAAAAACATAAAATGTACGGAAAGTTAGAGATATCCATCGACTTGTTAAAATCGGCGACTTTCGTGTGTGTTCCGGCCATCAAATTATCCTTTATCACTGCGATCTATGCGTATGCGATGCGATCTGCAGTTGCCCTGAGCCGCCTCTAAGGAGACCCCGTCTCAGTGTCAGGCGTGGTGCTGAACATCGCAGCCGCGCCCTGCGTGTCACCGCCAGCGGCTGCTGCCGTCACTATCCGACTCATCTGACTGACATTCTGCTGACATCTCGCTGGACTGAGCTCGGCGGACGGCTGCCCTGTAGGTCAGAGCCAGCCGGACGGCGGTGCTGACCCGTCACTGAGTACCGCCCTGTCCGCCGGCCGGGCCGGGCCAGTACCCGCGGCAGCTGGCCCGTGTGTACACTCCACAGAGTACCGCCCTGCCCGCCGGCCGGACCGCCGCCGCCGGGCCGGGCCACCACCCGCGGCAGCTGGCCCGTGTGTATCCGCACCCGACACCGATATAGACTCTCCCTGCACTGCCACACGCACAGAGCGCTGCCACAGCCGCCCTCAGCACCGTCACAGCCGGCTGTACAGGGCTGACTGAGGCAGTGATAGCCAGCACTCATAGTACTGACGCCACGCTCAGAACTCCAGGTACTAAGCGAATCGTCAGCGTCACTTCTGAGACTGGCACTCGACGTAATCCCACCACATCCAGCGCTCGACACGCTGTGACCACACCCCGCCCTGCCGGCCGCCGGCCCCGGCAGCTCAGCCGTGTCACTTACATGTCCGCCGCACTCGACGTGATGCTGCTCTAGCCGGTAGCGGATGCTGGAGGCGCGTCCAGACACGGTCACCGGGTACTGAGGCCCGCCCAGCACGGCACATACGGCACGAGCCGAGAAACGCACCGAGCCGTGGCCGTAGAACTTGAACACCACCGACGTGTTGTCACCGGGCTGCAGCTTACCACGCAGCGGGTAGATGTCCAGGATCTGAGGCGCGGGCAGGTCACAGGTCACAGGTCAGGATCTGAGGAGGGGGCAGGTCACAGGTCAGAACAGGATCTGAGCGGGCAGGTCACAGGTCACAGGTCAGGACAGGATCTGAGCGGGCAGATGTCCAGGATCTGAGGAGCGGGCAGGTTTCACAGGCAGGACAAGATCTGAGCGGGCAGGTCACAGTCACAGGTCAGGACAGATCTGAGCGGGGCAGGCACGGTCACAAGTCAAGACAGGATCTGAGCGGGCAGGTCCACAGGTCACAGCTCAGGATCTGAGGAGGGGCAGTCACAGCGCAGGAACAGGATCTGAGCGGGCAGGTCACAGGTCAACAGGTCATGGACAGGATCTGAGCGGGCAGGACCGTCCAGGATCTGAAGGAGCGGGACAGGTCAACAGGTCAGGACAGGTCTAGGCGGGCAGATCCTCCAGGATCTTGAGGAGCCGGGCCAAGTCACCAGGTCAGGACAGGATCTGAGCGGGTTAGAGTCCAGGATCAAGGCGCGTTGCAGGCACAGGTCAGGACAGGATCTGAGCGCGGCAGTCACATCAGGATCTGAGGAGCGGCAGGTCACAGTCAGCAGACTAGGACCTGAGCGGGGCAGTCACAGGTCGGACAGGATCTGAGCGGTGCCGGTCACAGGTCACAGGTCAGGATCTGAGGAACGGGCAGGTCACAGGTCAGGACAGGACCTGAGCGGGCAGGTCACAGGTCAGGACAGGATCTGAGCGGGCAGGTCACAGGTCAGAACAGAATCTGAGCGGGCAGGTCACAGGTCAGGACAGGATGAGCGAGGCAAGGGAGAAGCGGGGTCAGCACAGGACGTGCGTGGTTGACTGGTTGAGGAGCGTACCTGATGGAAGAAACTGTTAGTTGCGAGCTCGCACAGTATATATCATGGTCGAAATAGAAAGGCATTGCCTAAACCACCTTTAACCTCGTTTTGGAGTTTAATGATAGCATGAAGCTGATCTACTGTCAGTAATATTCTGCTATATAATCGCGAACCAAAGTCCAGACAATCACCCAAATTCACAGCAATGCCCTCCGCAAACATAGCGCATCGTAGCAATGCTTCCAACAGCGCCTCCAGCACAGTGCCACTATATCAGCACGACATCGTATCAGTGACGTATCCGGCGTCATCACAGCAGCAGCTGCTGCTCCCGCCCCGGTACTGACAGCACCTAATCATCCTCGCCGGACCGGCGGCGGCGGCGGGTACCTCGTTAACAGCCGCCTGTTTCTTCCACTGGGCCTCCATCTTCTCCGCGGCGGTGGTGCGGTCGATGGGCGGCAGCGGCGTCACATAGCGAGACTGCCGCCGCTGGCGCAGCGACTGCTGACGCTCCTCCATGGTGGCTACAGACACAGGTCACAGATCACAGGTCAGACGTCACAGGTCAGAGGTCACAGGTCAGACGTCACAGGTCAGAGGTCACAGGTCACATGACAGGTCAGAGGTCAGAGGTTAGAGGTTAGAGGTCAGAGGTCACAGGTCACAGATCAGAGATCAGAGGTCACAGGTCACAGGTCACATCACAAGTCAGAGGTCAGAGGTCACAGGTGCGGTCAGGATCAGAGGTCAGAGGTCACAAGTCAGGATCAGAGGTCAGAGGTCACAAGTCAGAGGTCAGAGGTCACAGGTGCGGTCAGGATCAGAGGTCAGAGGTGATTTGATCCGGGCCAGAGCTGCTACAGGCCAAACGGGGATAGAGTTAAAGGGACACGGTATCAACACGGATATCACCACCGGTGCGTTATCGCGAAAATCAGCATAGACAGTAGACTCTAAACAGGTGCCATTGACGCTGACTGGCGACGTCATGGCAGAGTCCGTGGTTACATCGCATGTATAATTACCAACATAAACAGTAACACAGCTATCGCCATCATAGTCGTCCACCTTCTGGTATTATCTCGGGCGCTGTCATTAACCTGACGAACATATCCATGAAAATCACCGCGAGTATCACCACAGCCTGTTGCCATAATATCTCATCGATACCACCACGAAAATCCCCCAGCGGCATAATCACACGTCTCTAACTGACTCACCGACGGGGCACTCGACCGGAATCTGGTCGATGTTCTGCGTGATGAGCCGATCGACGCGGGTCTCCTGGAGGACGTTATCGGTGGGTTGCAGCGTCTCGGCCATCTCCTTCTCCACCGCCGCCGCCTCCGCCTCCGCCTCCGTCTCCGCCGAGACATCCTCCTCCGTCTCAGGTAGCCAGTCCAGCTGGGACGGGAGACACGTGCGCCGCGCTCATATACAACCGCAGCCACCAACTGTCTGACTCGGAACTGACCACCAACTGTCTGACTCGGAACTGACCACCAACTGTCTGACTCAGAACTGACCACCAACTGTCTGACTCAGAACTGACCACCAAC